>JAQQZZ010042498.1:0-10356 GCA_030265115.1 Mopalia vespertina | reverse complement strand
TTTGAGACTGTTTTTGTCAGAAAATCTTTGCCAGTTAGGCTCAGTGATCTTGACCTCGCGCTAGCTGAAGCGGATGCGCTAGCTGAAGCGGATGCGCGAGGTCAAGATGTACAAACTGGTGACAATGTTGCCCTTGTACTCTAACTGACCAGAGCAATGAGAGCATTAGACAATAACATGATAATACCTCTGGAGGAAAGGATGAAAATGAGAAAAAGTGTTGGTGAATATTATTATGTTACAAACAAACAGTGATGTTTTTTTGTAAACTTTACCTCTTCTCTATTACTCAAGTCACAATTAATTTTCCAATTTTGGAATACTGCATGATATTTTTGCTCACAAAGTTCTGAATCAAAGAAAGTGAATGTTCTTGTGTCCTGCTTGAATAACTCATGTAAGTTTTTTAACAGGACATCAACACATGGGAGTGTCTCAAATGGCATTTTAGTAGTCTTAAAGACAACTAGAAGACACCTGGGTTACACTATGATTGAATCTCTTAATAAGGCTGGGCTTACCCAAAAACAAATCATTTTATACAAAACACATAGAATGTTTGTTTTTTAGTTTTTGTGAAAATTCTTGATTTGTTAGTGCTAAATCAAAGTTTAATGAAAATTCTCTATTTCGTTCATCATGATTTGTTTTGCTATGGAGACCCCAATACCAGTTACCACACCCACTTGTGGCTTAACAAATCTTTCTTTGTGTCATATTTAATCTGACTTAAATATAATTCAAATTTTCTTACAGACTGACTTTCAATCTAATGCTAATAATAGCAACGCCATTCATCTGAAACCTGTACGAAAAACAGAACTTCAGAAAAAACTTGGTAATGTATATTTTGTTTTGATTTCTTTGGTTTTTGATGTAAATTATTGAATAAATAAGTCCACAATTGTAGGGCTTGTGGTAATAAACTAGGTGGTGTTGAAAGTATTATATTGATTAAATAATATGTTACATTATAAAAATGGATACTAATAATATCAGAATTTCTTAATCGCTAGCACCTGAGGAATTTAATTTTCCAACATACATGTTAGCACTTTGCATTTAATCGTTGTTTTACCAGTAGTTAGGCTTTTTACTGTTTGGATACACCATGTCAGGGAAATACTGAATGTGGCACTTATTCGTAATAAACACAACTCAATCCATTCTATTCTGTTATGTTTAATGCATATGTTTCAGAGCGACAAAGAGAAGCTTCAAGGAAAGCCAAAGAAAAGCACAACAGACCAGTGGATCAGCAACCTAAAAAGTCATTTTTACTGCCTCACTCCAGGTAAGACATCATATTCCTGGAGTCCTGGTCAGGAATAGCTAGAGACGAAAGTAAAGCAGGACATTTGTATCCTGGAATTGTAAACTGTATTTATATTTGGCCCAAACAGAAGCAGGCAGACTGGAGCACTCAATTTTTATAGTTTTCCACTTCTAGAGTTGATAGACCTTTGCACATTTTTCAGACCTGCCTACCCGGTGTATTCTGCGGTATTATGTACACATAATTTATGTTAAATATCCCAAAAGACCATCAAAATACACACAAAAATCAATATTCTGTTCTATGCTGTAACAAAAAATACATAAATTGGTAAGAAAATACATTTAAAAAAACACTAATTTTTTACACATAATTGTCTTCTTAGGAAGCCAGGTCTGGCAATAGCTCAACTAAATTCCCAAATAACAGAACCCACGCCTATGTACTGTAGTATAAATAGTGTGCCTGTAACAACTTTATCCAGTTAAAATTGCGCCTTGTCTAAGAAAGGAATGTACTTATCATAAAAGACAGATTCAGTAGTTTAACAATTACACTTTATAGTCTGGAAATGTGGATGACAGCATATAATGTTGTAAAATGTCAAGTAGTGGCCAGAGATTGAAGAGAGTGCGACTAGGTCAGTCAGCCATGTAAGTGAATATTAACACAACATTTGTATATAGCATTATGGTTATGTTGCTATTAAAGCTGATGTCATAAACTGATGTCATATAAATGAAATAACATTAAGCACACTGTTATACTCCAATTAATCAATCAATTAATCAATCAATAAAATCAATCAATCAATCAATCAGATACAGCAATCAATCAATACAAGCTTGATTCTGTGTGACGAAGAAGCTATCATTTGTTTTGTACACAGCTAACCAGTATTTATTATTATGTCAACCTTGTCTATAACATTTATCCTACATTTTATTTATTCAGACGATCACGAGTTAATAGGTATGTTATACATGTCAGAGTTGTTTCCCCTGATTGTTGTGTGTAGACTTCTCTAGCATGTTAGAATCCCCATGTCTGCAGCCATTCTTTTGTAAACTAAATGTGGTTTAAAGGGAAAGACAACTGTTTTTCGACCTAAATTTATTATTTTTATTGCATATTTTCAAAGACAACCATCTGTATTGCACTTGCGATTGAATTAGCATAGCCGTAAATTAGTTAATTAAAAAAGCAGACTGATGTCATTGTTCTAAAACACAGTAGTTATATCATCTAGTTGTGGCTGTCACCTATTGCCTGCACTAGTGGATGCTTTCATACAAAGCCAAAAGTGAGGGTTCTGTCCCCAAGCGAAACAACAACAACAGACAACCGTTTGTACATATCAACCTGGTACTAAAACCGCATGTCAGCGGAAAACATGATAAACGTATGTTACTCAAGGCACTATTTTGATATGTATACAACAGATTAACATTGCGCTTGGATGACCAAGCTTGTGTATACAATGGACACACTGGTGACCAACCTTGTTTTCGAACAATGACGTCACTCTCACCTGTTAAATTAACTAATTAAGGGCTATGATTACTTGAATGCAAGTGCAATACAGATTGAAAATATCCAATAAAAATAATAACTTTAGGTCGAAAAAAAGTTGTCTTTCCCTTTAAGTTTTTGTTTATGTATGGTATTTACATGTAGGTATATATTAAAATTAATATCCTTTGTTTCTTTTTTATATATGACCAGAATCAATAGTGTAATGTTCTCATTCTTTCTAGCAAATAAAATGTTATTGTGTGCCCTTATTTAACTGCATTTTCTTTTTCTGAAATGTCTTTCTTGGCTTTTCAAAGTAATGTAGTTTGTGGAAGTCTTCCTCATGGTTTATAATTACATGAAATCATTTATTTAAAAAGTAAACCAATTATCATTAATTACTTGTAACTTGTTCCTAAAAAAGGATAGATGTTGTTCTCTGGCTTGTTATTTTTTGTTGCTGGTAATGTTTAGGGTGGTTTCCTTGGCTGAGTGAATTGAAAAGCCTTCATTTTAATGCAATTACCTGATATACGGGGGCACAAAACCCTTACAAACATGATGTCGATCTGTTTGTGATGTGGTTGTATCGCATCTCGAGATTGTTCTGTTTTTGTCCTGTCTTGTCTTTGTTTGTTGCCAGTGTTTTCGATGGGGGTTTCCTTCACCCATTGGGCTGACACAGTCTTGTGGGTGAAATAACCTTAAGTACAGTGTTAAACCTTAATCAGACAACAAATCCACTATTCAGCCCCTGCAGTAATGGCTTAGTGGCTGAGTACCACTCACAGGTTTGAGTCGGTCTGTCAACCATGAGGTAGCTTGGGCAATCGCAGGGTTGGTTTTAACAAGGTTCTCTCCCCATTTCCCATTGTATTAACCAAGGAACCATGTGAAATAGACACATGTCATCACATATAAGTGAAATAGCCTTGAGTATGACATTAAACACCAAACAAACAAACAAATCCACTATTCAGCTATTAGTACTAGCACCTCTGTTATAGGCCGGTGAAATAATATTTTGGCGTAATAGACTAGTGATGACTATTGCCTCTTCTTCAACTATAGTGATTGTATAGCGTTTTGATAGTACAGAACATGATTTATATGTTACCTTGGCAATAATAGTGGTACTGGTGTTGTGAGTAGGATTTCATTAAAATTAATCATGGAATTCATTATGTATTTAGTAGCTTTAAAATATGCATTTATTCCTTTGACATTCATTTATTATGTTAACTTTCAATCACCCAGAAGCACAGTTACCAGTAACATATAAACATTTCTTACTTTGTGTAGGTTACCCACAGTCTTTAAATTCTACATTTGAAACTGAACTCAACTCTACTATATTGAGTGTTACAATAAGATATTACCCTTGTTTCATAATGAATGAATGGTTGTTTTACAGATTATTAGTGCCCAGTGGTCAACGCAGTGATGGTAAAAATCAAGATGAGCAACCCCTGGTCTCCATTGTCAGTGATAGGTAGGAATGAAAACCCTTGTATATTTTGTTGAGTAGAAATCTTTTGGAAGTGGAGTAGATTAATGCATCTGTACATTCTCATGATCAACAGCTTATGTTTTTTATGTTCTTATTTTCAAGCTTATATAAATATGGCTCATAACATTGCGTTCAGATGGTGTTATGAGAGCTAAAACAATTCTGATTTAAAATTTAGAAAGAAGAAGTTCTCTTTTTAAAACTTAATAGACATCAGACGATAGTTTTTCTGTTCCTATCTATCAGACAGAAACTAATGTCTTAAATTGCCTCCGTTGAATTTGTGATTATTGTTGAGGATCATAGAGATCACTTAAAATGCCCAAATGTCCTGGCAATGATTAGCACTCTTTTTTACTCAGTCGAAAAGAGATGCGTCACAGGGGCTTAGGCAGGTCTGTCCACCCATCCTTTGGACACCCTGAAGTGAACAATTGCCGAATTTGGACACCCTGTTTTAAGAAACTTTATACAGGAGATAGGGAAACAATCAGTTACTTAAAAAGGGAAACAAAATGACTATTTTGGACACCATATTTTTGATTTCTGGCTAAGCCCATGATGGGTCATTTATGTAAATCAATCACTTGTATCAACAAGACCTTAAACTGCTTCCCCCTGAAGTGGTCTGGGAAGAGAATCTGAACAAAACTAGCATCAAATGAAGTCAATATGAAGTAGTAGTGATTTAATTCTAAGTTGAAGATTAACAAGTAACAAAATTTCAACCTATCACTCATTTAATGCAATGTTTCTTCTTTCTATAGTAAAAAAAGTAGTTCCTTAACAATGATGTCTGCTGTATAACTACACTCAGTATTAATCTGAACTGGAATGGCCTCAATGTGTTGACAAAAGAGAGTATGCTTTGATCTCTCTTATAGAATTGGTGTCCTAGCATATGTATTTTATAATGTGTTACTTTCTGATACGAATAACAATACATGTCAACATAAATGGAATATGTATACACTCCTAAAAGGCTTAAAGAATGTTACTATTTTATTATCTGATGTATTGTCTCAGTAATTAGTGTTATAAAACATTGCTAATGTGTATAGTAATGAACTGCAGTGTTGATATTTTATATATATGTAGTCCATCTAGAAAATTTAGATAATAACAGGGGAGGTAACTGTAAGGAGTTATCTCCCATATGTGCCCTACGTTTTTTCTTTCTTGTTTTTCCTTAAATTTCTTTAATAAGCTATAATAATTTCCCCTGAAAATTATCAAATGTAATGTATATTTACGATTTAATAACCACCATGGTTTCTATGTATGTACATCTGTATACCCTGATAATACCTCTTTTATGGGGTCTGGGAGTAATAAATTAAAAATCTGAAAATCTGAAATCTGACAATGCTCCACAGCAGACATCTTAGACCTTGGTTTTTGGCCATGAGTACAGGTACTTATTAAAAACCAAATGTCTGAGTCACTTAGAATTATCTATCCTGTCATGAACATACATCCAAAATTTGTACATGGGTAGAAAACAAGCTCACCCTATGACTCTCTTTGACATTAAATAATATGTAAAATTTTAATTATGTTTTCAGTAGTGAAGAGGATGAATTTGATCGACAAAACTTAACAAAAGAAGCTCATCGAGAAATCACTCAACAATTAATCAAAGATGGCTACAATTTAGATTTGGAACCAGATGACGAGGATTTGGACCTAATTCCGCCACGACCCTTGAGCGAGAGATGTGTCTGCTGTAATCAAACATTTCATACCAAATGTGCTATCCAGTAATATTATATTTCTCATCAAAAGTATTTCATACATCATTGTCTTGCCAAACTCTGTTAAAGTTCTGGTCCACACCTGTTACAAGTTGAAAAGAAAATTTTTAGAAACTGTTGAATCGTTACATATCTATATGGCATAATGGTCTTACCAAAAATTGTTTAGGTCATCATTTGAGTAAACTTATCGTAAGTACAGCGTTTAACCTCAACTAACCAAACAGAATATCCATTGGCCTAGCATGCATCACCCATGAACAGAGTCAACAGATACAAATTGTTAAAGTCCAACAAAATAATTAAAACATTTCAACCCCTGGCTCCGTTTACAATATAATGTTAAGCTACGTATCTTCATGTGATATAAATTGCTATTAAACGAAAAAAGATAAAAATCTATAATCCATTTTTAAAAGGTCCTTACCATGAAACATAATTTGTTAACAAGTTGCTTTCTCAGTAAATGTAAACGTTCCGTTAGTATTGGGTGTGTTTCAACCAACAATTTTTGTCTCGGATATATTGTCATAGGAAGTGGGTATATTTTTATTCATCTGCTGACTCAAATGTTAATTGCGTGCAATAAATTGTCATACATATGCAAAGTTCTTGAATGATAATTATGACAATGGGGATGTCAAATATTTTAGGATTGATAGCACAAACTAATTTCTGACTCAAGATATTTGCTTTACAATATTATAGAATTGTTGCTTAGTTATTTTTTCTTTTGCTACTATTAAATTAAAACTTGAAGATTTGTAGGTCAGATTATTGACATTGATATTAGTCTGACACTTCTCTATTGAATTGGCTCAAGGGTTTTTCTTTCTGGTAATTTGTGAAAAATCTTTAAAACTGAGTCGAAGACACGAGAAATGAAATGGTCTGACTTGCGTGTAGATTATAGTGAATATACAGATATACTCAACTCACTGTGTGATAATTCTTTAATAACATAACTGTTTTTTACTATTAATTTACATTATAAACCAGAGGCTGTTTTTTGTCTGCCTTTATTTTATGCAAAATGATAACATGACTAGAAAACAGGACATCAATCAGGCCTTTATTTCAATTTGCTCTCTCACAAATTTTTTGTTTCTACTGGAGATATTTAAGAACTAGTAGGATACATACAACTCAACTTTGAGAGTAGCTTGTTTTGCTTATGGTCGAGAACAGCTGTTGGGTTAACTGATCTTACATGTACCTTTGATAAATGTAAACACTTAAAGTGGTTTTGTTTTGGTTTCACTGACTTACCCATCAGAACTGACCTTTTTACAGTCAAAATACTCTCTCTGTAAGCCCATTTCTATTTCTCCAATATCGGAGTTGCTATGTGTGTGATGGGTACCTATGGGTAATGACTTTCTCCCTTAACAGCAAAATACACTTTTAACACAGACTGTATGGACAACATTGGCAGATTAAGAAATTATAGTTCATAAAACTTTATGAATTTCATTTTTCTATTGATTGGAATGTTATTTTTTTAAAGTAACAATTAAAAACCTATATTTGTCTGTAAACCGACAATTCATTGTGTTGAAATATAGGTCAATTACCATCCCTTTCTTTAAAGTGGAACCATACAATGTATTTTTGCAAAGGGACACTACTTAATTGTGGACACCCCTGTATTGACAAATCCTGTATTCCAAACAACAAAGAAATGTATTTTTCTAGGCTTTATTAATTTAAGCTGTCCTATTTACAATTTCAAATTTTATTTTATGTTTTTGAAATTTTATTTATTTATCCTGTATTAATACTGTCTGTTATGTTTATTTTAATTAACATACATTTTTAATTTACAATCAGCTCAACAATTATTTGAATTTTAGACTAATTTGTTAATTTTATATATATGTGATATATTTTCTTTTGTACTATCCATCTTTCTGTCTACTGCATAAACATTTATTTTGTCTTACATGATTTGCTGGTACTGTATATATGTAAACATTTTTGCTGTGTGTATATTTGTGGCGTCCTCTAACTTAATCACCTTTTTCTGTATGTAAATATGATAAATATGAATTCTTCCTTTTTGGCTAGTCATGTTACACTTCCACACCAGACACTAAGTTCTGAGAAAAATCGTGTGTTTATGAGAAGAGCAGTAGTTTTCCAACATAGCAGCGGGTGGGTGGAGGGAGCTTCATGTTGCCCTGGTGCTCTCAGAGCTAAAGGGAACAGGAAACCAATCTGTTTGTGGTGTCTGTTTTGCGTCCTGAATTTGTTCGGTGATGTCTTTGTTTGTTGCCAGTGGTGTCGCGGGGGGTTTCCGTCACCCATTGGGCTGGCATGTCGTCATATAAGTGAAATAGCCTTGAGTACGACGTTAAACCCCAATCAATCAATCAAATCCAACATAGCATGCACCAAACATTTTCAGGTTGTATTGCAACTTTGTGTGTCTAGATACCATTGGAGACTAAATTGCCATCTTATGAGTCGAATTCTTGAACACCAAACAACCACGCTATGAGCAGTTGTTTCTTAGCAACGGATGAATATTAATTTTTCTGCAAAACTGTTAACTTGTTATGGTTGTGTTAGGAGTACACCACTGTCATATAAGTGAAATACCCTTAAACACGGTGTAAAAAAACATTCGGTCAATGTGATGTATCAATCTGCTACACAGTTATACTCTACGGTGGCTATGTGGAAGATACTGATATTGTTTTTATGTCTACTAATATTTTTGCTTTAAGCATATATTTGTTGAATTCTTATGTTATTGTTGACTTCTAGGGATTTGTTCAAATTAATTTACGGTCCATTTGTTTATAGTTTATAATCTAAAGTATTTTTCATTTAACTATATTATTTTCAATCATGTGGGTTTATTTTTTCTCATCAGTATTCCCAGCTATATAACAACATTTCCTTTAAGAGACTTCGCTGTGGAAAATGATTTATTTGGTCTTTAATAAGAGTGTACAATAGTCATATTCAATACTAACATTTTAGTTACTAACCTTAAAAACTGTATTCTATTTGAACTGACGATTATCTAAATACATGGTATTCGACACATATAAAGGCGTACAGACACATTGCAATGTGATACAGGATGTCTTTGTTATGACAATTTCATATGCTCTATTCTGATAGGACACACACGGGCTATTGCATGTCCTTACCCAGTCAGAGACTCTCTACCACACATAAGAGAATTGTGCCCTTTATTGACCCAAATAGCAGGATAAATGTCTTTTGTGCCAAGGTTAATATAACAATGTTTTAAGCTAGCGAAGAGAATACAGCGCAAGATGCTCTTGTCTACTCACCAAACGATCCATATGGGCAAATACATTGAGTTATTATTTTTTAATAGTAATGATTGGCATGTTATCGGTTTTGTCAGTAGCATTTGGTTTTTTCATACAAGGCAATGGCACAAGGACTATAACAACCTGGCTGAAACTGGGCAGGTTCATGAGGGAGCTTTCGGAAGCCTTGTTTCGAACAACTAAGATTATAAACGAGGACGATTTTTTATTGTGTCTAGTCACAGACGCTTGTATCTAGCTGGTTGTCGTCCATTCACATTAGGTTGTATTATATTGTATTTAATAGCTGCATTTCCCATATTCTCCTATGAAATACAAGTAACATTGGACTAAAGAGAAGGGACGGCTACCACATAGATACGAGTGTTTGAGTGTCAAGCGAAGTGCTCCGCACACCTTATCTTATTGCACCAGGTTCTATGTCCTGTCTTCAGTGTTATCCCTTCACTCTACATCGCAATATAAGCAAAATATCCTTCTTTAAGTACCGCCTAAACTCCCAACCAAACAATGGTTGATGGGGGGGTAAGTATTAGCCTTTCCATTTTACCTCTGTCTGTACGACCTAATAAATTTATAATTAATGATTGGTCATTAATTGACTGCACTGAAAGTATCCTATATCAAAGTTTTTCTCAACTTCAAATAGTCATGTCGAGAAAAGTTATACTTGATACATGAATAGAACTGGGCGTGAAACGCCAATCAATGAAGCCATCAATCATTTTGAGCTATAGAGTAATGACATGTTACTGATAAAATATCTCCGTAATAAATCATGCAATTTGAAAACAATCGTTTCTCTTCTGTCCTTTATTTCTTTTGTATAAAACTTTCGATTCTTTCCGTGCTGGTTGCACAGGTCTAATGTATGTCACAGATGACGTGTTTTTTTTTTTAAAAATAAAACTTGCACGGATATTGTTGGGTGATGAATTGGGCGTGGTGAGGTAGAACAAATCCACCACTTAATGCGTGTGTGTTTGGGTG
>JAQQZZ010042475.1:0-23818 GCA_030265115.1 Mopalia vespertina | reverse complement strand
ATTTAAAAAAAAAAAAATCTTGATTAGAACGACCCCAGTGTTTTTTTTGTCTATTCCACTTGCAAAGTCTTATAAAACTACAACTTTCAGAAAAAATTGAAAATAATCAAGGATAGGCACCGCTTACTAGTATGAATAGTTTTCTAGAAATACGCCTAGAAAAATATATAGAGTCTGCTTAAAATGAAGTGCCAGAAATAAGCAATTAAAGTTTGCGACTTGAATATAATATGATCATGGGAAAACTAAATTATAGTTTCTAATTAACTGTTTGTGATTAGAATTTCGAATTATTTTAATCACTAACATATAGTTTGAATACCTAACTTTTAATCTAATCGATAATACAAATTGGGTTCATTTTGAGCCCAAGGGGTCCAGCAAGACCTTAAGCGTAGCTTATGTCGGAGTTACGTCGAGTGAGAACTAGTTCTGATCAGTTCCAGTGGACCAGTTGACGATCCACAAACAGATTTCAACATATATACTAGAATAAACAATGTACCACATTGAGTGGTGTACCCAAACCTTCCACCGCGGTGACGTCTACGGGAATCTTATAGGCGCTACATGTATCTTTGATGTTTTTCAAACTCGGAACCGCCCAAAAAATTTAAAGTATTGCGTGAAACTCAAACATTAAACTTGATCGATGAGATTCCAAAAGAAAGCATTCGAGTTCAATCCTATTAAGCGCGACAAAAGTGTGAAAAACTATTATTTTCCCATTTTTCTAAGCAAAACTTCACTAACTTTGTATAAAAATAACAAACATGTTTGAACCGAAAATCTGACTTTCAGAAAAAAGGGTCCACGATACAATACTTTTCTGGATTATCTGTGATTGGAAAACAGATAAATAAATCTCAGAATCGACGCAGACTTAAATTCTTAGAAATTCCCCACGTACAACTAATACCGAAGCTTGTGTCCCAGATATCTGTCTGGATGCTTGGACATTCCACTTGAATAATTAATATACTGGTAGAATTCACAAAGTGCAAAAACCAATTTCCGTCTCGAGAGCCAGTAATTTAATACACAAGGGAAATCATACTCTTTCATTAGACTTTCCTTGAGCAAAAAACCCTTTTAACATCATCGATACGTGGACAAAATAGTTGAAAGACAAGAAATTCACTGCTTATCCGGTCAAATATCTTTTTCCGAGTTTTTACTTACAAAATGGTTTGTTTCATTCTTTGACTATAATTTATTTCTATCAATCTATTCTAGTTTCAGTAGATTGTACATGCGTAATGGTTTGTTTGATTGGCGTTTAACGTCGATTGTGTACTCTTTAATTATCGATAATTTGCTGGGAGACAGAAAAGAAACCATATGCTAGAAACTATCTCGCGATCTTCGCTGTCAGCGGAAAACACAGTTTCAAACGCGTTCACAAACGATAAACATTGAGTGGGTTTTGAGCAAGAAGTATCTGACTGACAGGCAAACCTGGAAAAGAACAATCACGAGAATAAAGGTAACGATCGTTTAGAAGTATTCCTGCTATATTACATAGACTCGAACAGAACAACGAATGGATAAGAACTCGGTGACAAAATTGTCCACCAGGGGCCAGTTGCTCGAAAGACGATTAGCCGCTAACACCAGATTAAATCGCTAATACCGGGATAGAGATAGACCTACAACATGGCGTGACGTCATCTAATAGAGGATTAAATTTAATAGTGCTTCGAGCAACCGGCCCCTGGATTTTAATCGCGGTAGATTTGCACTATTACTTATGATGGTCGATACTGGCCAATGTGATAACAACGATTTTATTGAAATTTTAAGTACCACCGAAGACATGAAAATCACAAGACGTAATACAGGTATCAAAAACAGATTGGCTTCGTGTTGCCCCATAGCTATGAGAGCACCAAGGCAACAAGAAGTCCCCCCCCCCAAGAAGAACAATCACAAGACGCAATACAGACATCAAATGCAGATCGGTTCGGGTTGCTCCATCTATCGTTATCGTATATATGATAAAGAAAGCTCAAAGGACACACTCGATGGACATATTCCGAACAGTTTTGATTATGTGAATACGCCTACCTCTATTTCACTCTCATCTGCATACATCATTTAACATCTGCTTATTTCACTACAATTCAGGAGTCTACCACGGGTGTGAAGGGCATACATTTTCGCCCCATTATTCGGCATCGTTGCTCATCTAGTTTTATGGATTTATTTCAGAAGCACCGAATAATCTCAAACCAAATAAAGTTAATATATTTTTTGGGATATTAAGAATTTACGAGGAGCATCCGTGTGATCAGTGTTCAATGCGATCTAGAGATTTTTGAGTCGAACATTAGCATGTAGCCTAAATGCGAATACGTGTTTGAATGAATTTTACATCGACACAAGGACTCTTATCAATAACATGACACTTCTACTCTGGCAAATGTATAAAGGCGATTATATTTATAAGAAGGAATTTATTGCCCCTGTAACAATAGGTTATCGACAGATATTTTATGTTATCGACCCAAGAGCGAAAAAAGACTTCAGGTTGTATGAGCATTCATATATATTCTCAAATAATCAACCAAGCTTTTGCGTTATCAAAAAAGAAAACCACGCCTTTCGATTGGTTTGTTAGACTGGGGTTTTACGCCGTACTTAAGGTTATTTCACTCATATGACGGCGTGCTCGGTGCTCGCTCAATGAACAAAAAAGCATGCCAAATTAGAATGCTAGCGTGATATAGAGCTGAAAAGTTGTCTCGTTTTTCTCTAAGCTGAGGAGCAACATGAAGGCAATGCGACAACCGTATCGTGGGCCCCATGCTTGTCTTCTATGTTGTCATGGGTTGTCAGTTTATATGCAAAGATTGGGTTTCTTGTTCCATTTGGCAGGCACGATGTTGTATGAGAGCATGAAACACGAGTGATTTATTCGTGTTTAACGTCATGTCAAAGGTATTTCATTAATATTACGGAGGTGTCCTCCAGCAATAAATACCCATTCTAAAACCACGGGAAAAAGTCAAATGTTTTCTCGCTTGATTAATTTATTTTCCTCCAATACTAAGACAAGACAGCATGCCAAAGTTCAGGGGCCTGTTTCACAAAGCGATCGTAGCCTACGTTAAACGTAATTACCATGGCGACCAGTGCTGAAGACATAGTGTTGCCATGACAGCTGCGTTCAACGTAAGCTACGATCGCTTTGTGAAACGAGCCCCAGTACATTATTTTCTTAACCAGACGGCATATCCAACTTAAGTGCGTCAGTGTGCAATAACACAACATAATAAACAATCACAGCCATCAATATTTAATCAATTAATCGATGAAATAATACCTCCATAAAACAATTAACTTTCATATACGCATGGAATCATTGCCTCTTAAGTCGAGAAATTAATAAATTAAATACATATTCCCAATAGGATTTTACAACAGTTTATTAACAGAAAATACTTACAAAGAACAATGACAAAAGAGAAATATTTACACCTGCACCTTGTAGTCCAAAGACTTGCAAGGAATAAGTTTAGCACTTTTACAGTTCCAAGACATGTCACGTCAGGCTATTGTGCCACAAGGGGATTTTAGACTAAGTTGATCTTAATCACCATGACAACAGAATACTTAGAGTACTAGTCACCTTCTCAACAAAGATTAACTTAATCTAAGTATCTTTGTGGAACATGCCAAGACGGATGAGAGAACACAAGATTAACTTGACAAGATATCATTCGACAGGACTTTCCTTGATCAACAATATATAGGCACTTAAGTTGCTATAGTTCTTGTCTGATTATCAAACATCGCATAGTTAATTCAAAGCTATTTTCCACATTAGTGGCGATGCGTCCACTTGATTAGTAATACTATACAACTGAAGGACTTTTGTTTTTATAAATACATCTTTCAGTAATTACAAAATAGTACTATTGACGATTTCTTTGTCGATTTGCCGAACTCAATAAAGTAATGATTCTTGATTCACGAATGCATGATTCACAAACTCATAATCCTTGATTAATGATCTCATGATTCACGAACTCATGATTCACGAATCATAATTCTTGATTAATGATCTCATGATTCACAATCTCATGACTCATATACTAGCTTATCATGATTCACGAACTCATAATTCTTGAATAATGATCTCATGATTCACAATCTCATGATTCATATACTAGCTAATCATGATACACGAACTCATGATTCACGAACTCATGTTTCTTGATTGATGATATCATGATTAAAGAGCTCATAGTTCTTATACTAATGATTCTTGATTCACAAACTCATGATTAATGAACTCTTGATTTATGATTCACGGACTCGTGATTCGTGATAACTATTGATTCAAAACCAATGAAATAGGGACTCATGAGTGTTGATTCATCAATTCCTGATTCATGAAAACCAAACAAAGAGAAGATAAACCACCTGAAGGTTAAACCGGAAATATTAGTATAAACACTGATACTTTGCGACCACGCAAGGGCTTAATGCGCTCTTGTTAAGTTTACAAATCTCCACCCAAAGATAAAAAAAGTATTTAATCTGTCTGTATCACTTTATGAAATGTTTCAACTTAATTTTTGGTTGAATTTTATGTAACAAACTTTAAAGTAATTATTTCCAGTCATATGCACAATTCTAAAGAAGCACATCTAGGATCTATGGAAGACTGTTCAGAGCAGTGGTATATTCCGTTTTTTTCAAAAGTGGGCATTCCAAAAGTTCTAGCTTAAAACAACAGCCTTCCATAGGTGCTTTCTCCCTTTGGTTCAACATGTTTACCATCCTCAGCACAGGTGGGTGTGACCAGCTAGTGTACACCAATGGAGGTCACTAGTTGGTATTTGTGTTCCGACATGTGAAAATGCGAAGACTCTAAAATTCAATTTTTGAATTTACATAGCCTGCAGCTTTATAACACGAATTATTAATTGTATATTATGTGATTATGTTTATGAAAAAATCCCGTATTGTTATCGTTTGTTAGCAGTAACACATGTATTCAATTGGCCCTGTATTTAAGAAAGTGTTGAAATATTATAAACAGGCGGACAGCAGTGGATGGTAAATGAAATTGTCATTAGTTGTATTGTGTAGCTGTATTTAGATCATCTGCGGTGCTTTCCATTTTAAAAATCCCGAATGTGGAAAGTCCTCCTAATCATTTTTTTTATTGAAAATAAACGGCAGATCGTCAGGACAACGTCAGGCTATTTGAGCCACCTTTGTTCGTTTTCTTTTAAGAATATTGTTTCAATAAATATCTATACGTGAATACAGATTTCGTTCTCTTTACCCATCTTCGTCAGTTTCCATCAAATAATGCCACTTTGTGATTTCCTGTGAGGGATTTTGCATGGCCTCATTCCATTGGTCAAATTCTGTTTCTTCAGTAGCACCGTAACCCAATCGGACCTGACCTATGACGTCATCACTACGTATACGATCATGGTCATAAATCGTCAACGTCACAGCCGTATAGTTTATATCCTGGAGTTTGGGCGATATTTCGAAAGAAAAACTTTCTTTAAACATAGGCTGTGTAGTTTTCTTCCGAATTCGAGTCTGTTTCTTCAAAAGGACTTTTCCCGGCACGCTGACAACAACTTTTACATACGGATCTAGGGAATAGAAAGAGAAAATAATATTTAATCTATATAAAAAGCGAAACGTTTCCAACAGTATTTGATACATAATAAAGGCATGTTTCAAAATTATAATGAGTATTAACGTTCTGCCTTGCACCTTTTTCTTTCTAACCTATTGACTGAATGACTGATTAATGAAAGTTTACGTTACAACAGCGATTGTGTATTTATCAGAAATTTGTGTCATTTGCACCCATAATGCAACACATTTTTTATTCTGTTAATACTTGATATACGAAAAAACACAAGACGTTGCGGGTAAGCAAATATGCAAATTTATACCATGCTGTGAGATTTATGAAATTCAAGGATCTCTTTAAATCTCTTTGGGTTTATCAACGTATGTTTATTGGTCGTTTAACGTAGTTCTCAAGCATATTTCACTTATATAACGACTTTGCATCCACGGACACGGCCGATAACGGCCAGGGATCTCAGTGATACCCCCAGTCATTGGTACATATTCCTTGTTTGGCTTATGCGTTGTCAGTCGGCCTCAATGCTTGCAGCTCCACTTACCGAGGACACGGCCCCGGACCCTTTACAACAGACCACCAACCTACCTGGTGCTCCCGTGAGATGATGCTTGGGTAAATCTTTTGCCTGTAGAATCCTGACTTCGAGGCGTCCAGATCTGGGGTCAAAGGCCAAGGACGTTTGCAAATATCCCAATTCCTGTGAGAACAGAAACAAAACAGAATTAATTTAATCTTATTGCGTACTCAATCTGGCTAATTGCACAGAGCTAACTTTAGACAACAACACCTTAATTCTATTAGGCCAAGCCAGTCTACTGGTAATGGCGTTTACTTACATTAGATTCACATTTGGCTCCTTGAAATGAAAATCTTCATTACCGAGAAAGTCTATTAAGTCAGTGGGCCTCGCGGTGCTGATTAAGACCACATAAACGTTCAATTCATTGGTCCATCAGGCCCAGACTTGAACAGCCAATGGGATGTCGTATAACAAATTATTTGATTGACTGTATATAGTTGGTGTACACAATGATACAATTAACCGGGCAGCGTAAAGACCTTTTGCGTTTCTCTCTCGGGCTAAGTATTGCTGTCGCTCTAGTTCGCGTGCCAAACCAAATTTGTGATGAAAACCACCCACGATGCACTTCTAACACACATAGGCCAGATACACGATAAGACCAGGAAGTAAAATGTTGTAAATGAGACAATTGTACAGAAGATCAGACACCAAAGAACATCGACTTCCCCCAGACACCACCAAGCCACCGGAAGCTTTCATCAAACTTCCGCGACATCTATACAAGGAAAGGGCATCTTGACGAAGTTTTCCAAATAGAGACGCAGAAACAAAATATTTGAAAATATCAAATCTTTTTTCAGAAGTTATGTAGATTTTTACCCCTCATTATGACTTCCCTTACTATCTAATAGATATTCCGAAGGTGATTATATTCAACTTTTGTACTTAGGGTCATTCCAGATAAAACAGCAAACTAGGTTAAATTCCTGTTAGCCGCTTGTTGGACTATTAAAATCATTATTGTATACAATTCCGCTGTCCATTATCTCAAACAATACACCCGTAACGCAAATATCCAGATAAAATTTCTTCTAGCAAATTGTAAGGCCCATGGTCCCGTTTCACAAAGCGATCTTTGCTTACGCAAAACGTAATTACCATGACGACCAGTGTTGAAGACATAGTGTTGCCATGACAGTTACGTTCAACGTAAGCTAGGATCGCTTTGTGAAATGAGCCCCAGGTAATTGTTCCAACTGCGTTTATAGGTAACTACAACAATCCTTGCCCAGGGTCCTTTCATTTACACACCCTTGTTCAAACACACCAGGGTACGTATAGCCACCCTTGATACGACGCAGTGTCAGCAATATTACAGCACTAGATACAGGCGGGTCCTTTCATTAAGTATAGCAAACGTTGTGTCATCTGCCAGCAATCAAAATGTACAATGAGGAATGCAACAAATCAAGTAGGAACTCTTTATCGTCGTTTGGTACAAGACAACTTATTTGCTAACGCAAATAGTGACATGATCCGCCCTATTGTTATAGCAGTTGCGTAGTTAAAGGGGAGTACACTATAATAACTATATAACAGTGTTCAGGATTTAAGAAAATCGTGTTAACAATTTCCATAGACAATAGAAAATTAATTAATATTTGTGAAAATTTGTATCACTCTTTGTATCACTCATATCAATGATATCACTCTGGTACGCAACATATATGCCCAATATACAGTTGGGTTTTACATCTCATAAGCAGATATTGGTAGATGATTCTTCAGTTTTATTTTAGCAATAATCGTATTGGGTAATCTCAATGATTACGTGAAATGCAAATAAACCAAACAATATATTGACTCGTCTAAGATCAATTTATGTTAAATGACAGTAACCGACTTAGGAGTTTTATGTAAACGTGACCAAGTCTATGTATTCAATATGTCTGGTAAAAGCTCTATCATAAGCACTTAGTTTATCCGTTTTAAAGGTGCCTTTCCACTTAAAACAGTTATATTATGTAAACATTTTAAAATTCTTAATTTTTTTTTTATCAAGTTTGTAATCAATGAATTGATCCAGAAGCATAAGCATAGATCGTTTCTCTGCCTCCTTCACTTTCAGAGCTAAGGCTCGGGTCATGGGCTAGAGTTTTGTTCAAATAGTTAAATTTGCAACATTTGACTGGAAAGTGACCGTCATGAACACGGTATTACTGGTGGTTTGGTAAAAATGTGGTAGATGCGTAAACATATATAAAGATCACTCTTACAACGTGACAGGAATCCAAGCAAATTCCATTACTCAAAATATCCCAGATGACTTCTCCGAGCTCCCTCATTTTCAGAGCTTAAGGGGCCTACGCGGCCCCTGAACCGTATACGGGTTTCACACCGGGCCATACGTAGTGTTGCGTACCGACTAAGCCGAGCGTAGGCTACGCTGCACTACGTAACTATACGCGGAGGGACGCAAAGGGGTATGCGAGATGGACGCAAAAAATTAAATAGTTTAATTATTTTCGCGTATTCTTTCGGCGTAGACACAAGACGCAGAAAGTACGCATTTTTTACGCAAGTCTACGCAACACAATGCCACGGTTCGCCATGCCTACGCAATATTACGCTACCCTACACCAGTCCGGCGAAGCAGTAAAAGCGTATAAAGGCGTCCAAGATCCTACCTGCGCGCAGCCTAGCTACAGTGACTGCTTGATCCCTACGTACGCAACCGTAAGCAAACCTACGTACCTTTTGCACCAGGCCTACGTAAACGTAGGCAACCATACGCCTGTCATACGCAATCGAAAGCGTAGGTACGCCAATTGCATACGCCGTAAGAACGCGGTTCCTATGCACAGGGTACGTAACTATACGCCAGCCTACGCATAACCTACGCAGGGACTACGCCGAAGCAACATTTTTTTCAGGAATACGCAGCCTAATTGCGGCGTAGTCGGTACGCCACACTACGCAACTCTACGCAGATCTGGTGTGAAAGGCCTTGTAGACACATACCCACCCCCTGCTGAATTCCCCGCAACGTCGCTGATTATTATTTTTGGCTGGACATTATATTGGATTGCAGTTGCACTAGTCAATTTTCAATAGTCTAGCGGTATGCTAGCACTGTATCTGCTGTAAACGTAGGGCTGAATAAAAGGAGTTTTTACAACTTTCGTCCATGCACTAGGGAGATGTATTAACCTGGCATTGACACGTAATAATTGTTAACCTTCGTGATATTATCTGAAAGACTGTGGTTTGGGCCATTACTAAACGAAGAACAAATTTCTTTGTGAATTTATGTCTTTGCAGATCAAATAGAAACTATAATAGGTTTCAGTTCACGCGAAAGGAAATATTTGCGTACGGAAATCAACAGGGGAAGGCGATGACGAAAAGATCGAAGTATTGTGGGCATCACAAGAGCTATTAAACACATATTAATCTTGTAAATCGAAACGAAATGACTTGTCTTTCTTTGCCTCGTCAAGTCATTCGGCTGTGTTAATTGGTCTATCTCGCAACGCTGTCGACTTGGAAAAATGTCTTGCAGACAAATTATTCGGAACAAAGACATGGTCCGAAGATGAGACGATTGTCAAACTAAACAGACGGCTGAAAGAAAACACACTTCTGTGATCTCTTTACTCACGCTAGGAAGATTACCCAATCGAAGTGAAAAGAGAAGGTATGTGGAATTGACATCAAACGGGAAGACCGACAACGTCAATCTCTGTCAAGTGGACAAGTGGTCAGAAATAGACATCACACGGATGTAGATTTCATTACACTTGCTCATCAATAAATTGATTTTTTGGTTCGTCTTTACGTCGTTATTATACGACAACGAAACAGACTACATAGTTATCCTTTCTCCATATGCCATGTTTGCACTAACGAGTATTATTATCGCCATTATATTTCACTCTGATTTAGAATCCTAGATTTTGTTGATTTGCGCATCAAACAGGCCTAGTGGCTAAACAAATTTAAGGGATAATGTACCTAAATTATGATAAATTTGTTTATTTGATTGGGGTTTAACGTCGTATTCAATGGTATTTCATTTATATGACGACGTGCCAGCCCAATGGGGGACGGAAACCACCCTCGACACCACTGGCAACAAACAAAGACAAGATGGGACAGGACAATGTCAGGGCGCAATACAGACACCACAAACAGATCGACTTCCTGTTCCCCTTTCCTGTTCCACTATTATTCATAGTATATTTTTTCTTTTGAGATTTTCCATATTTGATAATGATTAGAGTATAATATAAGAAATAACAAAATGTATACTAATTTGTTGTACCATTCGAAGTATAAACATTTTCGGACTGACTGTTTGGAGCTTAATACCGTAGGCCTACCTAATGGTATATCAGTTATAAAACGAGTGTCTACCTTTAACAGCGAGTTGTAGCGCAAGTTAAGTTAACCATACTGTGAAGTGTGCACATCAGATAGTATGTTTGTTTGTTTGTTTTATTGGGGTTTAACGCCGTACTCAAGGTTATTCCACTTAGTATGTGCAACGGATTGTCCACTTCACAATGTACCTTGCCTCACGGTGGAAAACCGGGAGGAAACCTCGTAAAAACCAACCCCGCGATTGCCGGAGCTACATCGTGTGACTCACTCATATACCTGATGGTCGACAAACGGACTCGATCCCGTGAACGGCAAATTGGAGTAGGATAAGTAAGCGCACAGGCTACCACTAAGCCACGTCCGCGGACCCAGATAGTATGAACATACTATAAAACATATTTCCCTTAGATATAGCCTGTGGTCTGTATAAGCCTACGGTATTTTGGCTGCAGCAAAATAAAAGCTTCTACACAAGGGATCTTTCCTTCTTTGGTTCTGTAACACAATGTTCTACGACTTTTTGCCGTGAAGTGCTAAAAGACTAATAGCGTTTTGAATACGCCATCTTGAAAGGAAAGTCAATATATGCCAATATTACAGTACCATGTACAGTCAAACAAAACTATACAGAAATACATCAGTTATAAAATTAGATTATAACTAAATTCTTGCCACAGTTATTACACTTTGTCACAGACTAAATCTACAATATGACATTAGACAGCCTGCATGCACTGTATTCGTAGGGAGCTGTGCTGATTGCTTCGTACGTCTTCGACTACATTTCGCAGGACAATGTACCATATTTATCACAAGTAAAATGCCATAGGGAAGGACACTAATCAATTAAATAAATATAGACCACCACGTAAAGTTTCTTCATTGACATTTAAAATTGTCATTTTGAGGTCTTCACGAACAGTGATCGATATCTCCCGGTTTTGGTGTCGAAGTTGTCTATTTCACCAAGCGTTTGATTGATTGGCAGGTGCATGAGCGGATGTATATTTCAGCACAACCATGCCAAGAGTATAGATCAGGAGCCAGTTGCTCGAAAGACGATTAGCCGCTTAAACCAGATTAAATCGCTAATACCGGGTTAGAGATAAACCTTAAACATGGCATGACGTCAGCTAATAGCGGATTAAATTTAAATTCGAGCAACCGGCCCCAGAGATTTAATCTGATGTTAGCGGCTAATACTCTTTCGAACAACTGGCCCCAAATGTCCAGCATAACGTCACGTAACCATAGACTAATCGCGCGACAACATTCCATCTCTTGTCTTTGAGTGTTTTAAGATATTCGTCTAGCCTCTTCGAGGTAATGTCGTTTACTGATGTTCCTGAGAATTTGCGATTGGAGGTAATATGTTGGTTACATTCGACAAAGATACATTCGTATCTCCATAATGAAGAGTTATTCGCTAAGTTAGTTGTTTTAGCCTTATACTGCACGTGGAACGTTGTAATTGATACTACATTATATTACAGTTCCTTTTGTATGTTTAAAACTCAAGGGTTATCTAGTGATTTGAAGGAATTTCGGTCTCCCTCTTTACGATTGATTATTAAAATGTCAGTTAATGCCATACAAAATTGATGACATTGGAATTTTTTTCTGGGATTCGCAGTGATTTTACCAGACATTGTGTACTCACCTCTCGTTGGTCATTTAAACTTGATTTCCTCAAAGAACGGCTAATGACAGACTTTGATTTCCCTGGTGTATTAAATTACTGAATCGCCAGACGGAAATTGCTCTAAACACTTGGTGAATGCTCCCTCTTTATTAATTATTCAACCCGATTGTTCAAGTACCCAGATAAATATGTGGTTTACTATGTACGGTAGGAGTTGTACGTGATCAATTTCTAAGAATGTATATGTCTTCGTCGATTCTATGATTTATTTATTTCTGTTCCAATCCCAAATAATCCAGAAATAGGGTGCAAGTATGCATTTGAAATGGTATAGAAGAGTTTAACAAGCCATGTTAAATTCAAACATTTCGTCAAATTGCTTCTTTTTGAATTGTTCCCCACTTCAAGACATCAACAGACGGGTGACTTCGTAACGACCATGGCGGTGCTATTTTTGTTTTACAATATTTATCTTCTCCAGATCATAGTTTTGTACAAGAATTTAATATTCTGTTTTCAAAATATTACTCTTAGCAAAAATTTAAGAAAGTATAATTTACTTAATCAATTTTAATAAAGCTCTACGAAAACTTGCATGGTTTATAGTCAAATTTTCAAAAGTTTACAGAATATAACTCTCAAAACCGGGAATAATAAGTTCGCTAACATACATGATACATTCAAAATGGTATTACCGACTTTTATTTTTATTGAATAGTGAAAGTCATAGTATTATTACCATTGATAAATTAACATATATTGTAACGAATAGTAAATAAAATATTCAGGCTGTATCAGTACCAATGTTTTCACGGGCTGAGCAGAATTGTTAGGCTTACAGCCTCTAGGATACTTATTATGCAGGTGCACGCGAGTGACTGTCCTATGTTCTCTCAGGTTGGGAGCCTCTACACTGTAGCATTATGCATTCTCAAAGAATAATCAATACTATATGGTATGACATTGTGCGGCGTTATTCAATCAAGTTTATTTTATTGAGCACAATTCAGTATGTCCTGCAATAACACCAGTTAGCCAGTATATCGTATATTATCATTGTCACAAACGCGCAAAATCGAATTTCTTCATTGTAATATTGAATGTGGGAAATTTGGTCAACAAATTGAATATCGGTATATGCTCATTACACTATCAACGATTTTCAACCGAGAGTCTCTCTCTAAACAAATCGGCTCTAGCAATACAAACAAACTCTTATGAAATGTAATCGTCAACAACCAGCAAACTTTTTCAAATCGAGTCCAACATACAATTTGCAAAAATATTTGTATATATACAAAAGGTGTGGATTTAAAAAAAAAATTCAATGCAGTTCAAGGAAACAATTTTGTTAGGAAACTCGTTAGCCTTTAAACTTTCTGTCCAATAAAGTCCTTTTCAACTTTTCTAAATCTTAACAAAAGTTTCTAACTAATACACGTTTACAATCCTTACCTCCGAATCCATTTTTGGTTCCAAATCTTTCCACATCCGTTGTTCGTTTTGAATATTGTATTTTTCCAGGGGCACTACTATTTCACCGAGAAAAACATGGCGGCCAAAATTATGCCCTTTATGAAAAATCTTGATGCGTAGTTTCATTGCTTTTAATTCGTCTGTTGTAATTTCATTGAAATAGAATTCTTGGTTGTAGATTGGGTCACGGGTACGTTTGATCGTCTCGGATGTATGTCTTTGTACTTTGCCTGGCATCAGATAAATTTTTGCATATGAGTTAATATTTTGATCGGCTTTATTCCTTCCGCCTAAATTTTCAGCTTTTATTAACACGACTTTGAACTGTTTTATGTCGGGAAGATAACGGAACGAGAGTTTCACCTCGCCAAACTCCGCTAGCATTTGAGACTGAAACTTTGCAGTGGTCGTGTCGGAGCTTGAACACGACAATCGTAAATTCGGCACAGGACAACCTGATAAGGTTTCCTTTTCACCGGCAGCACAAGGCGAAGAGTGGCGCTTTTGTAATGTCACATCAACCGGTTTTTGTAAACTTCCGTTGCTCTTTCTCCTCCCTACTGAACTTGTATCCGATGAACTGCCGTCTGTTGAGCTTAGCTCTTCTTCAAAACCCGGCAGAGACGAACGCCTCCGGTAGTACAGTCTATTCCGTCTAGATTTTCTACTTAAGTTCGCCATATCCGGAGACAAGTAATAGGGACTTAATGTTGCCCCGTTTGTGGGTTGGACTAGCATCGGGCAACCGGGGGACACGGGGCTAGGTACGGGGCTACTGTCCGGGCTACGTTTCTGTCCGGTTAAAATAGTTACAGGTGTCACAACGGTAGATGGAGTTTCGCGGCGCCTACTGCCTCGCCTACACAAAGGGAAATCGTCTTCGTGATTACCCGTGGTTGTAACAGTCGGTGATAGTGACAAGCTTATTTCACTCGAACGGGCAAGATCAACATTGTTCTCCGAGCTTTTGCGCTTCGATTGGCGACGAGTCAGCATTGCTGGAATATTTTCGGATTCGCAGTGGAACAGAGATTCTTTACGTCTTGTGTGTGGTGCTTGATTTAACGTTGTGAATCCAAAAGCCGTCTTGGTTCTAAAATGAGGTAAACTCATAGCTGCAATAGATTGTGGATCAGCATTTGTGTCTTTGGCCTTCAAAGTTATAAGATCCTCACACGAATACAAATCCACCGAATGAAACATTGGAACTTGTTTGTATGGGCTTGTGGGTGCTGATCGGCTACACCTAATATCATTATACTCCAACCCTAGGAAGGAACCCCTTGGGGAATTTCTAGGACTTGCATTTCTCGAATCAGGAGGGCTTATGCTATTTCTGCTGTTGTCATCGTCATCGATAGATAATTTTTCTCCGCTATCACGTGAAGAACCATCCGAACTAGATTTGGGTATAATAAACTGCGGTATATTCTGTGGAGTAACAACTGATCCGTAGTTTTGTTGTTCTCGCGGTGTCTGTGCAAATGGTGGCTGGAATTTACATTTGTTAGCAAGCCAGTTCCTGACTTCCTTCATCGACTCCATGTCGATTTCACGTTTACTGACTTATGTGACCAATTTCACTGCGTTAGGACAGGAGAGCGAACACACTTCAGCAATGTCGATTTCTCATGTCAACTGAACCTGAAACAGAAAGGTGTCGTGTTTATATACAGCTGTTGTTGTGGATGTCTATACAGTGTTTATCGTAATTATCACCTTGTGTGCCGCAACACTCGAACACCTGTCCTGAAAAGTACATGCTGTCAATCAATAAAACAGTACGCCCATGTAATTTACAACCAGCAATAAACCTAAGAATTATAATCCTCAAAATCTTCAGTGGCGGCTTCTCTTATCTTTTTACATACATAATTCATAGCAATAGCCCCTTTTAGTCAATATTGTGTGTTGCGTATGCACATAAATAATTTCAACACCTAAGAGGCGATTATGACCAACTTCACACAGACATGTTTATGTTCAAAACGACCAGATGTGCAAGATTGTTTTTTTTTTTTTCATAGACGCACTTATTGACTTCCGGAAAATTTATATAGCTGGAATGCAGCGTGTCTTCATTGTGTGTCCTGTTTTTTCTTAATGTTTTTGATCCATTTGACATAAGTGCCTGCAAGCTTTCAGTTAAGCTGAACAGGATTTCATCATAATTTATAACCTGATTATAAGGAGTGCTGGTGAGGGAGCTTCCTTTTGCCCTGGTGTTACGTCCTGTGATTGTTCTGTCCTGTGTTATCTTTGCTTGTTGCCATTGGCGTCGAGGGTGGTGGAATGAAGGGGGGGGAGCGGGTCGTGGAAATAACCTTTAATACAGCGTTAAACCCCAATCAAACAAACACGCAATAAATCTATGACCCAAATAAATAACTGAATGGGCCAGCCAATTATTTCTTTTGCTATGAATATATTCACACAAACGTTTCTACTTCAGAAAGTCTCAAGGTCGTGTTCTAACCTGTTTGTCTATTTGATTGGGGTTTAACATCGTACACAAGGGTATTTCACTTACAGGGCGACGTATTGTTCACTCAACACTGTTCCTTGCCTAATTACGGTGGAAAACCGAGAGGAAACAACCCCTGCGATTGCCGGAGCCGCATCGTGTGACTCACTCATATATCAAATGATGAACGATACATCGAAGTAGGATTAGTAAGCACACACGTTGACCATCAAGCCCCAATCGCGGGCCTGTTCTAACTTGTAACGCTTCTGACAAAGGCGAGTACCTCCCGAACAGTCTTGGCGTATTCGACTTAGCATTACAGGAAAACTTATTGTCCAATTGCCCAACACACGTCTCATTTGATCGTGCTGTAAGCGCGGCGCTGAACTGTTGTGACACCCCTTCGCCGTGTTAGTGAAATGAACAATGCGTTAAACACAATTCACCAATCCCACCCTGTAACAAAACTTTCGAAGGTGAAATGCTTTCTTCTCTGTCTTAAACCGTGGGATGGAACGCGTTAAATTGTTAATCATGGAGTCCTGATAAAATGTATATATGATTTACAATGTAATAAGAATTTACGCCTGGCATTAGCCGCTGCCGGTGCAACTGCACTAGCGTTTCCGCGTAGTTTATCGGCTCTGAATCAGGTTAGATTGGTCCAGCAAACATGTTAGATTTTCTTAAATGTTGACCAAATATATATACTCAGAAGTGCTTAACTATGCGAAGCCTGATTTTGTTCTCGATTGCATAAACCTTCAAATCATACCTAACACGAAAAACAATATTTTTTCGACAAATATGTAACGAATGGCTATTTAAGTTGTTTTGGTAATGCTTAAAAAAGTGAACCAGCAAGAAAAACCTTCCCATAGATAACATTAGTTATCAGAGGAGAAAAGAGAAAAACGAATTGAAGAATAAACAAATAAATCGGAAGGATATTGTGGGAGATAAACAAAATGGCGAAGCAGTCCCACTCTATCACTAAGTCAATTCAAAATTTCTACTCTTTTTGCAGTACTACAAGAATAGTCCTTAGATCCTTGGCAATGGTATCAAGCTCCACAAAGCGAAAATCTCAATCGACATAAATCAATGCTTAAAATACTCGACGAAAGAGAGAAGAAATTAATTCCCAATTTTATAGTGTTTTCAAATGTCACCAAAAGAATGCGTGTATTCAGGCTACACGCATGTGTCACACTTCTTGAGTGTGAATGTATTCCATTGAAATGCTAACGGACCAATAGGATGGAATTCCAGTAATAGGGGGAGAGTCAACATAATTTGGGAAGGAAACTTAGAAAACCCACCACCTTCTCCAGGAGGGCAACAAGGCTTATTCTTGATTGTCAGCTACAGCAGTGATGTCATTTTTCTGCCTTACATGGTTAAATCAAGCACAGTATACCGTATTTTACTGTTCGGGCCTATGGCAGTTGGGTTTACATCTTCCAATTGCAAGGGTCAAACTGCGTAAGACGAGACTTTCACATGTTTACCCTTGCTTCGATGTGCGAGGAAGACGTGACACAAACTTAATTGGACTATTGTAGATACAAGCAGCCAGTCAGCAACAAATGTACAACTCACGTCTGTCGACAACAAACAAGCGTACACCACTGTCAAGTAACGTGTATGTGTTGATGTCAGTACTCGTTAACATGACTAAGCTCGTACGTGTTTATCTACATATATAGCCAAACATCGTTAAATCAAGCATACTTTACTGCATTTTACTGTTCGGGCCTTTGGCAGCTGGGTATACATCTCCCAATTGCAAAGGTCGAACTGCGCAAGACGAGACTTTCACATGTTTACCCTTGCTTCGATTCGCGAGGATGACGTGGCACAAATTTAATTGGACTATTGTAGAAACAAACAGACAGTCAGACACAAGTGTACAACTCACGTCTGTCGACAACAAACAAGCGTGGCACCACTGTTAAGTAACGTGTATGTGTTGATGTCAGTACTCGTTAATATGACTAAGCTCGTACGTGTTTATCAACATGTATAGCCTTCTTGTCATCCTGCGTTTAGACCGCCTCTTTCATTTAAATAGAAGCTCCAATCTGATTGGTTGGGTAAAGAGATGTCATCCGATAGTAGCTGTTGTAGACTCTAGTTAACTCAGGCAAGGTAGAAAAGGAAAAAAGGCTTAATGAGACGATCTTCTTTTCTGCCTCGGGAAGATGTTGGATATATGGCATCATTGCTAAGTATGCCCTCATTTGCTTATCTAACGAACTAGGAGTCCCTTGTTTGACTCGAAATATGGGGCAGGCGTGACAAGTTGTGGAATAGAGTTTCACTACGTGACTCACCATGTCACATGAAGTTAAGTTGCTGACATACAAACTCACATACAGCAAACAGGAATATTTCCAAATACACTTGTTTGAAATCATGCACTAATTTGCCAGTTTTATATTTGTTTAGAGTTTATGTTGCCGTTTGGAAGTGTATTCACTAAACAAAAAAAAACAACAAAAAAAACAAACAAACAGAAAAAATAAGGCTTGAGGTGACCACAACCCTGTACCGCTATGACGTCAGTATGCAATCTGTCCTAATCGCAATTAAAGGCACCAGTAGAAGCTGGGATTACAATATACAGGGATATGCAGCTCGGCCTAATCCAAGCCCAATCCACATAAACTCTGGTACTCGGTATTGTTCTTATTCGTCTGTTTACGTAAAGATTCCGGAAAACTGCTGAACTTTATAGTTGTCAATGCGCATGTGCATTACCATGGTGTTATATATAGCCTATGAGAGTCTCTCTTCCTTAACGATTTTTGGTTGTTTTAAAGGTCCGCAAAAACATATTAATATTTGACATAAACGGACTGTGAATATATAAGAACGAGCATATATTTTGATATTCAATATCAGTTAGGCAGAAACACAAGTATAATTGAATCCAGTAACGCCGCCAATGACTTGGTAAAACATAAACCAAAAATATTAAAATATACCACTTGCTTGATTTTCACAGTTTTTGCAGTCCAAAAAAATAATCGAAATATTAATTTATCTGAATTGTGAATGAAACAAGACAAGCATTAACATCTCTTTGACGGATTTACATGGTTGACAAGGGGGTGAATGAAAAACTGCCTTTGCAGTTTGAGACACCAAAAGAGTCCCGGTCGCCTTCTCTTCCTTCTATCGGCCGCAATATTCTTTATCCGCGAATACAAGGTTTTTCTAGTCCAACATTAGCTCGTTTTTTGACCCACATGCAACTTTTTCGAGTTACAATAGGACTACTTTTTCTACGGAATTAAAAATAGTCGTTCACATGTACTTATCTACTTAAGCTATTCAGAGTTGCCTATCACTGAGAAACCAATTTTTTTTAAAACAGCTGCATACATGCAGAAGACAACGGCTTTCCGAGACTTTAATGCGTAGAATTTGATGTTGTATATGCTCCGTCGGTAGAGTGTTGGGCCTGTAACGCTAGGTCCCGGGTTCGAATCCCGGTGGAGGCAAGCAAATTTTTCTCTCTTCGTTTATGGCCAACATTTACCTGCGCGGGGCTTTTCGCAAATCTTAAGGTCAATTCACTCTAACGACTGCACTCCTGGTCAAGTGACATATTCGTGCCGTATAAACGAGAAACTGCCAAACAAAACCGAGAAAAAAAGAAAAGAAACAGAAAAGAATATGGCTTCAATGTGACCCATCCCTGCCCCGCTATGACGTCAGTATGTAATCTGTCCTAATCACAATTTTAAACACCATTTAATTTGATTAGATAGACTGACTGCCGTGTTGATGAATGGCAGCAATTACGAGGTGAAATCCTGTTTTATTGTGAAAACACAGCATGTATTCGGGAAAGTGAACCTTCTATACGTCGATGTTTTTCCTGTTTTGTTTTTACTAGAATTCAATCAAAATGGCAATATGATTGATTAGTGAAGGATTTAGTTTGTATAAAGGTTAATCGCTTAATTAATATCAACGATCATTGATCATAAAACAAAAAAAAACCATTAACAAAAATGATTTTTGATGGGATCTTAACCAACAGAAAAAAAAAAAATCATTTTTAAAAATCAGTCATGATTAAATACCTGAAAATGAAATTAGTTTATTTTGTGACTGTTCTATTTTGCTTGGACACAAGCGGTACCATTTAGGTTGATTGTAATCGTCATGAAAGGCTTCATTTGATTAAAACTGGAGGCATCTTACCTCCATGCCTTACGTACAGCCAGCTCGGTCATAAACCAGGACCATTTTGAATGTATTGATTGATATTCGCTAAAACGGCGTAAATTGTGCGGTCGTAGCCAGACAAATTACAGCTGTATAAATACACCGGGACTATATGCTATGTCATTCAGCTGTAGATCAATGCAATTCCATTTTTAAAGATACCAGAGTCAACCTTAATCAAACGAACAAACAAATTATAAAGACACTTACATTTTTACCCATGCTTAAATGATAAAAATTGTTCAATTTTATGTTGACCTACATTACACATTGACAATTTTTATACACCTGGGTTTTTTGTTTGTTTTTGTAAAAGTAGAGCCCCCCTCGTGACTTCTTGGTAGACAGTGATGGCGCTGGTTTATCTTACTTAGTCTGCGTTGAAAAGCTAGATGGTACTTGATGGTTACAATTTGTGTGTCTAGGCCTACTCTGCTGTAATATCATAGTAACCAGCGGAGAGGGACAATCTTCTGTTCATGAAAGTGCACAATTTAGGATTGTTCTTGGTTGTCTGCAAAAGCAAAGATATCAAATTTCTGCCTTTGTTAAAAGGGTGGAAACCCGATTTCGCTTGTATTCCTTATGCGAAACTTTGTTAGCCAAACATATTTATTCAACGGCAATGTGGACAGGTAGAAATAAACAGGGTTTGAATACTAGTTTCACCAGCTTTACGGGCACCGCCACTCACGGGGTCGGCTAAGCTTGTACCGTGGTGAAACTTAACCGATTCATGTCCACTAATGCCATAAAATAAACAAATCTCACCTGTCCGTGTGAGACAGATAGTTCATCTTCAAATCCTAACCCAGAATTGTCATGTTAGTTAGCTATAATTATTAAATTTGCTTGCAAACTCAAAACTTTTTGTTCTTTCTCCAATTCAGCCTACAAACGATGTATCCGATTGGCTGTGATTGGATATAGGCCTACCGATGGCCGAGTGTTGGGAAGGATTTGCCTTGACAAACAACGTACGTCATTCGCACGTCATCATAGCGGCAGTAAACTTCAGTTCGGACATTACAGATTCTACATTATCTTTGGTTACTGTAGGAAAATCGAAGTTAGATAAATACTGTTTTACCAGATAATCAGAAAAGATATCATTTTACTGGAATAGCGCTGTCTAAGTTGAATGTTATGGAAGAGAAATAATTGTTAAAACTGTCAGTTATTTGTGGTTTATTTTCTATAACAACGCCGTTAATTATAGCGTCAATATATTGGCTTGTAGTTGATTATTTAACGTCATCAAATTGATCTCTATATAGTTGGCTATATCTAGCGTCATCATATTTACTTATGGTTAACTATATCTAGCGTCATCATATTGACTTATGGTTAACTATATCTAGCGTCATCATATTGACTTATGGTTAACTATATCTAGCGTCATCAAATTGGTTGCCAGTTGACAAGGTTAATGGCTCTTCTAGTGAGCCAGAAATATGACATAACCAAAACGGTAATGGTCAGGAAGAAAATGTTAGACCAGTTATTGTATAAGACGATAGATAAATCACCTCAACACATGGTCTGTTTCAAATGATCGCTACTGACTGTACTGGTACCGAGAACATCTGTTAGTTACATGTTGTTACTACAACAGACATAACATCGCTGTACACAACCAAACAGGACCGTTTAATTTTCATTGGTGAGAGTTTTTAACATCTTTTTAATGGCGTCTAGTGATGAAGAATCTGAGCGTAGAGCGGCAGTCGTCTAGGGCGAGTAATTGGTGTGCATTATACATTGAGGTCTAATTAAGTCATGGTTAATCAATGAGATCATGACCGAAGAGTCGAAGCTGTAGTCAAATTAGTTACCATTAACTCGCGGACAGGCCATTTCCACACTAGATGTGCACTAAAATACTTTCCGAAGTTCTCGCGTTGTCTTGGGTCAACATAACCATGAAGCATTTATCTGATAAATGTACATCCCGGTCCTTTCACTGACTATACTTATTTTATATAAACACGATTTTCACGTGTATTAAACTGACTGAATTCCTCACGTTGCTGTTTTCGTGTTGTAAATATAGATCACTCTATATGACTAAGATTTCCGCGCACCCAGAAAAGATCAAGAGCCGGCGAATAAAATAATGTACAGTTACAATCCAGTTTAAAGACTCCTAAAGATAGCTGTAGAATTGTAGTTTCTGTCCGCCTTTATGTCTAATGTTCTCAAAGACCATCTTGGTACACATTTACTGGATATCACGACTTTGCCAATCAGAATTGAGAACGGATATAGCCTAAGTGGCAACATAATTGCCTTCCTTAATAACATATATGATAATTGTATACAATAAAACAAAGGACTAGTGTTGACAATAAAATGACCAGTGTTTACAGTAAAATGGCCACTGTTGACAGGATATAGGACCAGTGTTGATGATATAATGACCAGTGTTTACAGTAAAATGGCCACTGTTGACAGGATATAGGGCCAGTGTTGATGATAGAATGACCAATGTTGACAACAGAATAAAGGATCAGTGTTGATGATAGAATGATCAGTATGACAGAACATAGGACCAGTGTTGTTGATATAATTATCAATATGACATGATATAGGTCCAGTGTGGACGACAGAATGACCATTGTTGACAGAATATAGGACCAGTTTGATGATAGAATGACCAGTGTTGACAGAATATAGGGCCAGTGTTGATGATAAAATGACCAGTGATGACAGAATGTAGTGCCAGTGTTGACGATAGACTGGTCCGTGTTGACAGAATATAGGGCCGGTGTTGATGATAGAATGACCTGTGTTGACAACAGAATATAGAACCAGTGTTGACGATAGAATGACCAGCGTTTACAGGATATAGGGCCAGTTTTGACGATAGAATGACCAGCTTTGACAATGAAATAAACAGTGTTGACGATAGAATAACCAGTGTTGACAACAAATAAACAGTGTTGACGATAAAATGACAAGTGTTGACAATGAAATAAACACTGTTGACGATAAAATGACCAGTGTTGACAATGAAATAATCAGTGTTGACGATAAAATGACAAGTGCTGACAATGAAATAAACACTGTTGACGATAAAATGACCAGTGTTGACAATGAAATAAACAGTGATGACAATAAAATAACAAGTGTTGACAATGAAATAAACAGTGTTGACGATAAAATGACAAGTGTTGACAATGAAATTAACAGTGTTGACGATAAAATGACAAGTGTTGACAATGAAATAAACAGTGTTGGCTATAAAATGACAAGTGTTGACAATGAAATAAACAGTGTTGATGATAAAAGGACCAGTGTTGACAATGACATAAACAGTGTTGACGATAAAATGACCAGTGTTGACAATGAAATAAACAGTGTTGACGATAAAATGACAAGTGTTGACAATGAAATAAACAGTGTTCACGATAAAATGACCAGTGTTGACAATGAAATAAACAGTGTTCACGATAA
>JAQQZZ010042464.1:0-10357 GCA_030265115.1 Mopalia vespertina | reverse complement strand
TATGAAACAACAACAAGAACACTGTATTATGACAGTCTCGTCTTGTTTTAAAATACACCCGCGGAGTATTCCCAGGTTGGTCTACTGGTTATAAAGACTTTATTTGTGAATCACATTTGATTAAAGTCGGTAAACAAGATTGATGCCAGTTTTCACCGCTAAGCAGTATATTGTGGCACATAAGGCCTTTATAGTAATTACACTGTATATTTATGTGACCTATATACTAGAACGAACATTCGTGCAAATTCTTTTCACGTATCTGAACGATAGGTTACGTGGGTTTAAATTATGCGAACGGTAGATCAGTAATGCAAAATTTTGAAAAAATAAGGCCTGATATACTAGTATAGTTATTTGTAATACAAAGGAGCAGTCATATCAAAGGAGATACATGTAGCTTTCACCATATACATGAATATAATTACCAATATTTAGTTATCTTATGAAAGTAAATCATAGATGTTCAGGTGAAATTTTATTCACACTTTATTATCTTACAAAAGAAAATTATACAGAATATGAACAAAAATGGAAATAATTCCAAGACAAAATTCCAGATAAAGGAGTTGTTAGATGTACCTATACAATTAGCAAACTGTTGGGATCATGGACTGACAAGATAGCAGACTGTTCAACCTGATCCCCCAGTTAGGTCACATTGACCCGACATCCGTATTTACCATAGCAAATCACAGGTTGATCAGAAATATTACCATAGTGAGTTTCAGATGTCGTAGTATTATGATATGGTCAATCTACCCTAAACACCATAATTATTCCACTTTATTTTCCACATTTCTTTTTTAACACAGATAAAAAGTCTCTCAAACACGGATTTGTATTAACTTTCAGTCAGTCATTGATTGTTTGTGGGAAATAATGTGAAAATTTTGTTAGGAACAACCAAACAAAAATTATGTTGAAATTTTCCGTAAATGGCAATTTCAACTGTTCAGGGATTGTAGAGAAAGTGAAATCGAGAACAGACCAGCTTCCTGTTTCCTCTTCCCTCAGAAGGTACCATGACAACACAGAAAGTTCCCTCTCGTCTACCCACTGTTTATTCAACACTATTTTTTTTTTTTATAAAAACCACCATTATTTTGAAAATATGACAAGCATAAGGCACAAAACACGCCTCATTTGGTAATATTTGCACAACTAAAATATTTTAACTATGATATAACTGTTAAAAACATACATCATTAAGGATGAGAATCCGAGTAGAAAACCAAACCATGGTGACGGCACCAATAATGAAAATTGATTTTCCAACACAAACTAAACATTGCTAAATTTTTAGCAGTCACAATAAGGAGGCCGTTGAAAACATAATGTCCTCTCTTTATGACATATAAACTGCTTGATAATTAATATCAGTGACGATATAACAATATAATAGTTCATTGCAGTGCAGTTGTTTTATCGAGGCTGTAGTGTGAGAATATCCATTAAAGATTTATTAAGCTTTACATGCAGAAAACAATGTCCTTTATTATGAAACAGGTTAAAAAGCCCAGTCCTTGGGCTCAAGGGTTTGATAATCTACCAACAGTGGCTCATGATAGCACAATGGACCTTGCTTACTTGTTTAATTGTGGTTTAACATCATACTCAAGGGTATTTCACTTATATGATGACACATTTTTCACTCAGCCTTAATTAAATACAGTGGTAAACCAGGTGGGAAATGGGAACCTCGTAAAACCACCTGAGGGATTGCTGCAGCCACTACGTTAAGTGGGTATCTCACCTATGTCATGACTGCCAATGCATTACATACAGTAGTATTAATTCCCTCACATGATGGCAAACTAGCCCAAAGACGGAATGAAACCAGTCAAAATGACATTTCTAACAATGATTGACAGGATAGTCAAAAGATACAAAACAAAGATGACACATAAAGAAAGACTTCTTGTGGCCCCTCAGCTCGGACAGCATGAGGGCAACAAGAAGTTCTGGCCCTCCAAAAACTGTAAGGGAACCTTGTTAAAAGTTTCCTCACCCAACATTTACATTGCCATTTGTGAAATTTTCTCATACATGTACATGTACCTGTATCCCAAGGGGTTGTTGGAAAAAAACAACAAATTAACAATAAGAAAATATACAGCAATGAAAGGAAGTTATGCATGGAGCAATGAGTAAGAGAAGTATTTAAATTGAGAGGGCAGACACCCACAAGCTTAGACTGCTATGACACTCACATCATACAACTGCCATATCTGGGCAACATTTCATGTGGGCTTTCATATGTGTGTGTCCATCACAGAGACAGTGTGACTACCACTCCCATGCACCATGTGTCCATCATTGGTTAGATGTATGTCATAGCCTTGCCACTAGGGAGCCACTGCATTAGAAACTTTACAGTTATCTTGGGGTGAACAGAGAGCATACGGCTAATGTAGAGGCATACATGTAGCCTCGCTACTGGGGAACCATTGTATAAGGAACTGTAGAGGTATAGCCTCATAACTGGAGAACCATTGTATTAGGAACTTTACAGTTATCTTGGGGTCAACAGAGAGCATAAGGCTCATGTTAAGAATATCCATCCTGTCTTATTATATAAACATTTATTCAGAACCGAGGAAGTGTGTTATTAACCAGGAATCTGTTATGATGGTCAGGCAAGGCCTGCTAAACATACTACTTCTTCTTTCACACTTATAAACATATAGACCCACTCAAGGTAGCAGTCTCATTTAATAATGGATAAATAAGGGTTTTTTTGCTTTGTTTCACAGCTCACAGTTCAAATATATACTTTTTGAGCTTCAAATTGCTTTAGCAATTTATGAATATTAATTTTCAAACCAGATCAAACCACTTCGCCTGTTATTATGTTGTTTGTGTGGCTTGTGTTGAAGTACCTCCCCTAGATGACAATAGGAATCTTTGGCCAGTATGCACAGAATGTCTCTAATACAGTCTTCTGATCACATTTTGCTCTCAAATAAAAAAGTTATTTTAAAAGATTAATCACACTGGTACATGAATATCAACTACTATAAAATCAATACATCACCTCAGGTTCTTTTTTTAATTTTTTTAAATTTGTAACTTCTATTTCTTTAATATCCTTTATTTCTTAATTGATTTTATTTCTTTTATATTCACTATTTCTTTTTTTAGTTCTGTAATTTTTTTTATTTGAGTACTATTTCTTTAGTGGAGGACCAGAAGCATGGGCCACAGGATGAAATCAGTGACCCCATTGGAGGACCAGAATCATGGAATCTGCGACCCCAATAGAGGACCAGTATCATGGACCGCAGGATGAAATCAGCGACTCCCAGTGGAGGACCAGAATCATGGACCATGAGATGGAATCAGTGACCCCACAGGAGGACTAGAATCATGGACTGTGGGATGGTATCAGTGACCCCAGTGGAGGACCAGAATCATGGACCACGAGATGGAATCAGTGACCCCAGAGGAGGACTAGAATCATGGACTGTGGGATGGTATCAGTGACCCCAGTGGAGGATGAGAATCATGGACCATGTGATAGTATTAGCAACCCCAGTGAAAGACCAGAATCATGGACTGCGGGATAGAATCAGCGACCCCTGTGGAGGACCAGAATAATGGACCATGCAATGGAATCAATGACATCAGTGGAGGAACAGAATCATGGACAGTAGGATGGAATCACTGACCCCAGTGGAGGACCAGAATCATGGACTGCGATGAAAACAGCGACCCCAGTGGAGGACGAGAATCATGAACCACGAGATGAAATCACTGACCCCAGTGGAGGACCAGAATCATGGACCGTGGGATGAAATCAGCGACCCCAGTGGAGGACCAGACGCATGGACCATGAGATGGAATCACTGACCCCAGTGGAGGACAAGAATCATGGACCACCAGATGGAATCAGTGACCCCAGTGGAGGACCAGAATCATGGACCAAGGGATGGAATCAACCACTCCAGTGGAGGACCAGAATCATGGACCACATGATGGAATCAGCTACCCCAGTGGAGGACCAAGATCTTAGACACTGGGATAAAATCAGTGACCCCATTGGAGGACCAGAATCATCGACTAAGAGATGGAATCAGTGAACCTAGAGGAAGACAAGAATCATAGACCACGAGATGGAATCAGCTACCCCAGTGGAGGACCAGAATCATGGACCAGAAGCATACACCCTATAAAGCTCACACCCCAGACAACAGAGGCAGGTAAACTCTGAAAAACAATTTTCTGACTAGATCTATATCTCAATACAAAAATGTATCCATACTTACATGAGTTAATCTAAAACTACTACCACTTCTTCCAGTAAATGTTTCCCTCATATTTTATCCAGGCGGACTACCTGAAATGACAACACGACAAAATCATTAACATTTATAAACACACCTGCATAATGATGATAATTGACTTTAACAAGACAAACTATTATATTTTTATTGCAGAACAAAATTTTTTATTTGTATATTATTGAAATTTCCAATATTTTTAAAGGCAAACCTCTGTTAATTTGAGAGCAGTGTGCCAATTGTATTATAAAGAAATGTACAAATATACATAGTTTTAAATGACTTCTAAAGTCAATGGTTCAATCAAAGACAGCCAACAGCAAAGGTACATTGAATTCCCAATGGTATGTCTGGCCAGGGGTCTATAAGCCTGGACAATTACCCTGCTAAAGGCTCTAGGTTTAACCAGTCATGTCACACTGCTCCAAAGGTATCCAGAAAATCACTGGCTTTGAAGTGCTAAGTAAGGTAGTTAGAATCAGAAATTGAACGGACAATCTCCAGTGGAAGTCCTCACACATATCCAGAGAGCTTTTAGTCTGAATGTGAGACAAGGCCTGCCTGGATGTGACCACTGTGTCATTATTCAACAGTTCCTTTCTACCTTTGACAATGGTTAAACAGCCAGGGCATAACACCAGAGTTACCAAATAACTATATTTGCACCACATTGTCAGTGCAATATAGAATATATATAACTAGACATAAGTCAAATGACCATAACTAGGTGGGAAAGTGAACTGTCATTAACTTCTTCAATAACAAATACACATTGAAAATATTTATTTAAGGACAAATTTATGGGCATTAAGTTTCAAGCATATTCGTAAGATTATTGATTAGCAAATAAAGGAAAATTAATTCTTGAACATAGCAAATATCATGACATTTTATCGTTATGTCAGTGTAACTATTATTCGTGGACGCCTTTGTCATATATATGTACATCAAATAACCTAAAACACGGGTTTTCTAAAATAATCAATCAATCAGCGGGAGTTATGACACTGATATCAAATATTATTATTTTCTAAAAGTAGCAGCACACTTTTCTTTCATTAATTGGCCATAAGTTTATAACATAGAGTTGAAGGTTTTCAATATAAAAACAAATGATGTCTAAAATAAGCACTGAATGGAAACAATAACTAGTCCGAACCTCTTTAACATAAGGAGGTGGTAATGTGTATTTTAACAGCAGTTAATGTTTAATGGTGAATCTGGTAAATGACATAAGGCTATGAGAAGTCAGTGTGGAAATTAAATTCTTTCACATTTTTGAAAGACTTGATATTAAAGTAATTGGTTATAAATTTGGCTGAGGACGACGCCGACAGTCAATATGGCAAAAATAACCAGCACTGCTAAGGTGAATGTCATAAAGTAGTGAAACTGCAGGCAGATTACTTTTCCAAGCTAATGTAAATATTTTCCTCATCAGACCAAAGCCAGCATTATATCCATACTCAATGTTTAACAACACTTGTCTATTCTTTTACATAAATAGGATAGAAAACAGGAAGGAAACCAGGTAAAAACAGTTGTGATTGTTGAATCACCTTGTGTGGTTCCCTCTTATACCTGAGGTTGACTGTGGGACTCGATCCCCGGTACATTGAAGGAGGATCAGTAGTCCAACATGCTAACCACTGAATCACATGGGTGGGCCCAGTTATCTTCAAAAGCCAAGAGCCCTCTGGCTAAGGCCAGTTTATTTGAAGAGTAGCAATGCTGTCTTTACTTAGCACTGGAGGAAAATTAACTTTCCAATATTATGGAAACACTTCATAATTATATTGGTTATGTTAGTGTCTATTATTGTTGGAATATACAGCCGTCATATAAGTGAAATACCTTTAAGCACGGCGTAAAACACCAATCAATCAATCAATCAATCAAAAGCCAAAAGCTTATATGATAACTAGACAGTATAATGATAGACTGTCTTGTTTGAGACCAAGGTCCAGGTAACATACAAAAATAAACATTAGATCCTCAACAATTATTCAATAAACATTCAATTAAAATTCTTCACAATTACTGTCTGTGTATTTAATAGTGGCATGCTGGTTTTCCTGCTAATATCTCATGTAGATTTAGTGATTAACCATAATCTATGACAATATATGGCACATGATCCACTCACCAGACATTGTACATCTTGATGTTTACAGTACTGCTCTACCAACATGATTTAATTAATTTCACAAACTCAAGACACCTGTTCTGATCCACTGATTGATTGATTGGTGTTTTATGCCATGCTTAAGTTAAGGGTATTTCACTTATATGCCAGCAGTGTATTCCAACAATAATTGATACTAACTTGCATAACCAAGATGTGAAGCGTTTCTATAATGTTGGAAAGTTAACTTTCCTTCAGTGCTAAGTAAAAACAGCATTGCTACTCTTCAAACAAACTTCCCTTAAACCAGAGGGCCACCATTTCTTAAAACCATTGGCGAAATATTATGTGCACAAACTCTACACTTTTGAATTTTCTTTCCCTTCAATAGAACTCTGGGATGTTTTTCCAAATCTTCAGGTTACAGTGTTTTTCAATCTACTGTACCTACATGAGCAGTAGTAATTACTTAAACAATCACTTGTCTGAGAAACTTCAAAGACCTTTCAATCAAGCTATTTGACCAGCCATTGATTCACTTAGAAGAGGACGGTTTAAACATGGCTAAATAGGCCAACCTCCTTAATGTACTTGATTCAATGGAACTTAAGAGCTGTATCAATATTAAACAGCTGTACAACGCTCTTTATGTTCCCACCATAAATAGAAGCCAATTCTTCTCACTGTCTCGCAGAAATCAGGCAAGTGTCCTTCAGAATCTAAATAAAATCCAAACATGTGTCACACATATGCATGTTTTCAAGAACTTGTTGAAGAAAGAATTAATAGATGTATAATTTGAAATACAATAATACTACAACATGCATGTTATAATTACAAGTAGCCAAGTATTACAAACTACATGTATGTTGCTGGAATTGGTTTTTGAATTTGTACTACAACATTACAACTGTGAATACACTTTTAAGTTGTTTGTCTCCATGGTTTCAATCAGTGAAGATAAGACCAGAATGTTCTGTTTTTTAATTCCCGACAGCTGTCATTAACAGTGATCCATCCACCCCCCCCCCCCCCCCCCCCATCCTAACTCTGTTAAGGAGGGGGGAGGGGGGTGGGGATGTTCTTATAAAATGATATAATTGGTAATACAGCTGAGCAAGGAAAATTTGTTTTTGTCATGTTGTTTTCTTTCACTCACATGACGGCGTGCCAGCCCAATGGGTCAAGGCAACCCCTCTCAAAGCCACTGGCAACAAACAAAGACAAGACAGGGCAAATACAGCCCAATCAAAGGCCATAATACAAATACATCACTGATCAGCTATATGTTGCCCATTAGCTTGGAGAGCACCAGGACGCTTCCTCCAAGCCCTCCGCCACTCATATTAAGGCATGCCAACAGAATGTGTGATTTTTTTGTTTTGTTTTGATTGGGGTTTAATGTTGTACTCAAGGGTATTTCACTTATATAACGCAGATTGTCCACTTCACACTGTTCCTTCCTCATTACGGTGGAAAACCTCGTAAAAACCACCCCCGTGATTGCCTGAATCACATCATGTGACTCACTCATATACCTGATGGTCGAAGGACGGACTCGATCCCGTGAACGGTAAATTGGAGTAGGATTAGGAAGCGCAAACGCTACCACTAAGCCACGGCCCCCCAGAATGTGTTAAGAACAGAACACAGGATAATATGGAGACATCAAATACACATCAATTACTTAGCCCCTTAGCTCCAAGAGCATCAACCAACAGAAAGTTCTCTCCAAAACACTCGCTAAGCCACTGTTTACGATTAATGCTAATGTATACCTGAATAAGACAAAATGTGTAGAGTTGGAGTGCAAAGCAACATACCAGAAGAAACTACAAGAGGCTTCAAACCAACCACCTGTATGTAAATATCCAGAGATGAAAACTTCACAATAAAATGACTCCATTAGATAATGGAAGATCTACAGAAAAATCAAATCACAGAACACAGGTTACAGTTTAATAAAAAATGTTGTCGGTTTTCTTTCTTCATAAAAAGTCACCCTAAACAGATATGCATCTTGATTTAAAATACATTTAATCATCAACACGAAATACTTTTATATTTCATGATACAATCCGCACAGGATATTAATAATTAAAATTTAATCATCAGTAAAAATAAAATCTGAATATATTGTACAGATATTGACACTTAATAAGATAAATCTGTTTTATATTTCATAAGATAACAATTTTTTAACAAATCTGTTGGCAACATATGTACCCCAAAACCTATTTTAACATTCCATAAAAAAACCCAATCTTTTTAGCAAGCTACAGATCCTTAAATAGATTCTCATTTTGAAAAATAATTCTCAGAATCCTGTCAAATCACCTTATCATACTTTTGAAAACACTATGAAAAGTAGTCAAAATATTCTTCGCCATTTTTCCCAAATACATTCTTTTACAATTTTTATCTTTTCTGCTGGCATACCGGACATTTTTGTTGTTATTTAATTGTCTATTATTCAAGAATGAGAAATCAGTTAATTTATTTATTAGTTATTGTGTTTACAACAAAATATGAAGACGAGTAGATTGTAAAAGTATGCAAAGGGTATCGTTTTGTTAGACTGAACTTCTTGGAATGCATCCCATCCATTGTCTTTATATACTACATGTATGACTATAGTGAAATCCCCATTTTTCAGGCTATAGATGAATTTGTTCCCATGTTTCTGTTTACATTACACATAAAGACATTAACACTCGGGTCAGGGGTGAGCTACAGAGGCTCATGTAAGACTTCCAAAAAATTTCACCTATGCAAAGGGTACAAAATCTTTCTATACAAGAAGTACCAGGGAAAAAAATTCAGCGTATTTTTATCAAGAAATTACCCACAAATGTGTTTGGGGTATCGATAACTTGGTTCTGGCAAATATATATATTTATTGTCGAGAGGGAAAATTGAGCATTTTCTGCCTCAGCATTTAAACTAAAGTCCAAGGCAAGCAGGGCCAGAGCTCTACATAGATCTTAATCTTGAGTTGTTATGGGTAACCTATAGACATCTTGAGAGAAGGTAATTATCATTTTCATGTTATATAAAATATGTGATAAATATGTATCAAACAAGATATTCGGTATGGGTTAAGAATAGATCAACCAGCAAACTAGTATTTGAGAGAAATATAAATTAACCAATGACTATATTTACTTTACAGATTTTGTGTTACAAGTTGTCTGAGGCATTTAATATTTTTATATATAAAAAGAATATTTTGCTTGCTTGCCTGCACCGGGATATGATCGTATGAATATAATGTGTCCTTAGCTTGGTCTTCAAAACCTACACTATCTATTTAGCCCACAGGACACTTATTACCTAACTGGTGGTGACAGTTGCTATCAGACCTACATAACTTTGTTACAATTCACACAAAGAGGTGAAAACATGTGCTGCATCTGGCCATATAACCTCTGTAATCTGTGTTCCGGTTGAATACCTGCTGAATGTATCGCTGCCATAGACGAGGAACTGTGCTGGGGATTGATGAGAAAGCAGTTTAAATCCACTAAAATAATACAAAAAGAATTGATCAGCAGCATGTCTGAGGAAAGGATTCGTGACTGACACAATTGAGCTATCGCAGCATTGAATCTAGAGCATGTTGGATAAGCACAGCAGCAGTAACATCTAGTTAATTTCAATACACTAATCGTGAACACTGAATCAAATGGCCTCAGAATGTCCCTTAACATAAAAGAGACAGTAATCAACAGCTCAGAAAAAAACGTATTCCAAAGACTTCTTGGTAGTTTTTTTGTTTACCTCAGAATGAAACAGAGTACTTTACATGTATGAAGGCATTATTTGTTCAGTTGGTTTTATTTATAAATCAAGCTTCACAATGATTCTCTTACATCGACAGAATGACACGTTCTTGTAAGTTATATAAGTACCTATTATTTGTTTGGTTGTGTCGTTGCTTTCTGGAGGG
>JAQQZZ010042442.1:0-10357 GCA_030265115.1 Mopalia vespertina | reverse complement strand
TTTATAGACTGTCACCTGACCTTTGGTCTTTATTGACGTGGCATTAAAGAATGGATCTGTTTCTACAAAGACTGTGTCTGTTTTGACTTCCTGTGGGCGGCGATGGTATGATCTGCATATCTCGGTGTGATTTACAATACACGTAGAACTTCCCCATGTAACGATTCAAACATAGATTGACAGTCGTTACAAGAGCTTTAAAAGTCCCATCAAGCAGGAGGCATAATAAAACAAAGTTCAACTCTATACATTGAGTACTTTTTGGGACAGAGATCAGAACATGACAGGAGGTAGAATGGAGGCAAAGAATGAACAGTTGGACGGACAGACAAACTTCCAAGAATGTTACATGATTAGCATGATACCAGTACAGTCCCAATATGTCAGCTGTTAAATGAAACAAGTTTGATCTCTATACATTGAGGGTTTTTTTTAGATAGACATCGGAATATGCCATCAGGTAGAGTGAAGGCAAAGAACAGATGGATGGACAGACAGACAAACTTCCAAGAATGTTACAGGATTAGCACCATGACAGTACACAGTCGCAATATGTCAGCTCTTACATAAAAAAAAAATCAGCTCGATACATCGAGTGTTGTGGGAGATAAGAGCTCGGAATATGACAAGAGGTAGAGTAAAGTCAAATGACGGGACAGATGGACGGACAGACAAACTTCCAAGAATGTTACATGAATAGCACCAGGACAGTATCATCACAGTGCACAGTCCCAATATGTCAGCTGTTATTTTAACTCGATACATAGAGTAGTTTTTTACATAGAGCTTGGAATATGACAGGAGGTAGATTGAAGACAAATGACGGACATATGGAGGGACAGACAAACTTCCAAGAATGTTACATGAATAGCACCATGAAAGTGCCCAGCCCCAATATGTCAGCTGTTAAATAAAATAAATTTCAGCTCGAAAGTACTTTTGGAAATTGAGCTCAGAATATGACAGGAGGTAGATGGACAGACAGACTGCACCTATTTTAAGGTACCCCTGCAAATATATCTTGCGGGGGGTGGGCTTAAAAAACATGTAACTAACAATAAACATACATGTATGCATGAGGATCAATATAGATTTATTAAATATCTTTATTTTACAAACTGATACATTATTTAAACGGTAGGTATAGCTTCTGGATAATTAAATATATTTACAGCTCGAGTACTCCGATTATCAGACGAAACAAAATTTTTTTAAAAAATCAACCCTTGTAATTCGCAATTTTTTTGTCGCCAAACAGGATTGAGACGGCAATTTAGGTTTCCGGCGGCACTTTTGTAATGTCACCAAGGCATTTAAACTGTGGCAGCATTCCTATCAATGCCAAAACACAGTAATGGTTTTAAATGACTATGGTATATCTCCATCATCTTTGAAGTAAAACTGTGACATGTACGAGGCATGCATGAGCATATTACTAAAAATAAAGTATGAAATGTTTGAAGTACTGGTACTGGACTCGAGGGACTTTGAGCCAGAACTCAGGGAATGTGCTCTGTTCACAGCAGAAGATTTTTTGAATATAGATATCCTTTTAGTGGCCACACAAGAAAGAAAAATTATCCTTACCCAGTAATTTAATAAACAGATATTATAATATCTACCTAAGTGCACAGAAGCAGTATTCTTGGGAAATTAATTTTTTTACACTATAAAAATGGTTTGAAGGATTGTTTAAAAATAAAAACTGAAAATTAACAAATAGATAGTTTCAATATAGCATTTTTAGAAAACATCCATGAAATTAAACACTAATTTATAAGTAAATATATATATTTCTAATATAAAATATAGTTTTATTTTTTAAGATTTAAATCAAGTACATGTATTGCAGAAAATTATAAAATGATAACTTATTTCGTTGGAAACATCAACGAATCAACTCTGCAACACAGATGCCTATATACCTGTACGTGGAGTCCTGTGACAATCGTTTTCCAATGTTGTTCAGAGAATAAATTTAAGAAGTCACCATAACTGGTCATTTGGACCTCCAAACTTTACATATAAATCCTATATAATCCATATAAAGCCCCCTTGATGGTTGCTTGATAGATCAGTGTTTGAAGCCATGCTTAAAAATATTTCAGTTATTTGATGGTTGTGTATCAACACACAGTGGCCTTGCTTGTTACTGTTTGATAGTAAACAATTTATAAAGTGTGTGACACATACTTATTCAAGAACAACAAAAAAGTAAAGAAATCAATATTTAATTTAAACAAGCCGAGTATCTAGCAATTCCACCAATAAAAATATGCTCTTAATCCCAGTCAAATCACCGTTTCCTCCTATTGTTTAAGAACTGTTTTGTTTCCTCAAAGAGCCAAAGAGTAAAAATTATGGTGTTTATCACCCTTTTGGTGTGATATGCAATGTCTGCCATATTGTTGTGAAATACAACCACATCTATGGTAATTGGTATTTTCCAGGTGAAAGAGATAATCTGTGCTGGCACCATAATGGGATAAAATAGAGATAAAGATGAAGAAAATTAAATTCTAATGGTTGTTGATATTTAAGGGTGTAGAAGGAAACTGAGAAAAAACACACAATAAGTAGCCTGAAATTCATATTAGATACACTTGCAAGCATGCTACCTAATAAATTACAAAAGGAAAGAAAAAACAGATATAGCATGATTAGTTGCTGCTGTCCTTGAATTTGTGAATCAGTGAATTTGTGTTTAAGCTAGCGTGTTCACAAACATTTGTGATGGGCAGATGGACAGACGGACACAGAGTAGCATTTCTAAGTCCTCCCTACTATAGTAGTGGTGGACAAAAAAAAAATGCATTTCTCCATTCCTAGACTACATTAGATAACACTGTTACGTGAATTGTTGATGACAAATCTTTGATTTATTTCATTTCTTGAAGGAGTAGGGGTCACAAACATCATAAATATAGGGAAACACCGTCATTTTGTCAATCAATCATTTGATTTACTAGCAGACACTTACAACAAGCCAGGCAACTGTGTACCAACCGTACATATGCCACACCATCATCAAACACAGCTATAACATAAGAAGTGTTATGCTCTTTTAGAAAAATATTCTCAATTCAATGATCAAAACAAAGACAAAGGACTTGTAGCATGGTCCAATCTTAGCTTACATGCACAAATTAAGTGAATAGGCCCTAAGACATCCACCAGTACAATTAATAATTACACACTGTACAGCACTATCATACAAGTATACAAAGATAATAAAAAAAATGGATTTACAGTACACTCTAATACACTTCTGTACATATAGTTATAAGCAATATAGACAAAAATATGTTTAGTGCAATAAAAAAAAGTAGGGCCTACAACATTTTCTTGAAAGACCTAGTGAAATTAATATGATTATTACAATTAAACGCGGATTTATTTAATGAATTTGAATCCGGTCTTGCATTTTGCACGAGTTCAATTGCAGTGACGTCATTTTCCGGTTAAAGTTATCAAAAAAAACATTTTCAACAATCAGCTGGTATAAAACGGCTTCTTGTAGAGTACTGAAATATAGATGTATGTAGATAAGAGTCCTGTTTGTGTACTTTATTGTGCAATGACAAAATTTATAAGGCATTAAAGGTTTTTAAAAATGAATATAATTATATTTAATGACATGGCATTATTTATGTTAAAAAATCTCAATGATTGATCTAAGCGTATGTGTTTACATTCGCTTATAAAATTTGATGTCATTATTAAATTACAACAAACCTTATAGGCTGCTGAAATAGAAGAGCAGATAGGAAAAAATTATTCACATGTCTTGAAGTAAAGAACCATTTATCATACAGATCATACAAAATCACATCCACATGATATTCTGCAGCATGTACAACACATATCTCAACATTACTCTATCTTAAACACACTCGATTCCAGATAACATATAGCAATGCATTCTTCTCTTCAACCAAAGGTCAACAGTTCGATCCCACCTAAATACTGATTTTTTTATTATCTCTTTTTCTTCTTCTGTTAAGGTAATGTTTACATTATTACAACGAAATAAGGCTATTATTTTTTAAGTAGATAGGTCTTGAAGTTGAAAGTGATAGGACCGTTCCATCCGGTTATGACCTTTACATGTAGTTTATTTTTGTTCTTGTTGATGTTATAGGATTCAGTGTGTTCAGCAGAAACTAAGACACAAAAATGGGTTTTTTTCAGAAAATTATTGTCCTATTAAGGGAAACAACTTTTCCATGTCAATGTTAACTCTAAATGTAGAGCTAGGTTGTATTGTGTTGTAGAATCAAACAAAGTTATGTATCCCCTTTGATACTTTATTAATACATGCATGTAGTCAGACTGACTCAAGACCCAATGCCATGCATAGGCCAAGGTAAGGTCAAAGTGCAAATAACTTCTATATTTCTAAGACCTACCTGCCTATGCTCTCCCCATTAATGTCTTTGACAAGAATCAGTTCTATTTTTACTGTATTGCAATTGAAAAACTACTGAACAACCTAGACCTTAATGAAGTCTTACCTTCCCCATTTTCTTTTGGCCATGTTATATATCAGGTATCAACTGATATATACCATGGCCGAAAGAAAATGGGAAAGGTAAGATGTCATTTAAGTCTATGAACAACCATAGCATTTGTTCACTCGACCACCTTCTTATCCACAAACCTATATGTTTTTAGTGTATTTTTGTTTTTAGTAGAACCTTAAAAAAAGATACTAGAATCGATACCGTACGTTAGAATGGTAAATCTAAGTAACAAGGAAAATCAATGAATCAATAAACTACAGTGACACCAAAACACTCTCACTTCAAAACAACAAACAGTTCTGTGCATGTGTTTGTGGAAAATAATAAGGAAATAAGACAAAAGTGCAAAAGCGATAGTAAAAATGCAAATAATTTCTCTAACTGAAATTTGACGATTTTTTGTTTGTTTTTCAAGTAGGGAATTAAGCAGGGAAATTTTATTTTAGGGTTAGGAAATGAAGCATAAATAATTAAAAGAAGAAATAAAAAAGCTATTCCAGTAAGCAAAACTTTTGTCAAATACTAAGGATAAGCATTAGCCCAAAAAAACTAATTTTGAAAACCACTATAATTATCTTCATATTGAATTCTTCACAACTCAAATATTGCGTCTCAATCCAGACTCAAACCTAAATCCTCTTTGCTGAAATTTGTTGTCTTGATTTAATATTTGTTATTTATACTTTAAACCAATTCCAGTGATATTTATGTATTGACATTTCATAACATCAAAATTTATTGGTTTAAATTCAAATTTAATCTTTTCCGATCTGCTTAACAGGTTTCAAGAAAACTTTCATTTTTTTTTTCAGAATGTTTATTTTTCATTTCAGTGTTCATTTATTTTTTGGTAGAGACTATATTTTGTAAATCCAAATTAGCCAAAGATTCTTGGGTGAGCTGTAGGGTAAAAGTTGTTGTATTGGTGTCACTGTAGTTGTTGGGATGTGTTAACAGGACCCCAGACATGTTAACAGGTAGAGGCATCTTACAGATCACTGCTACTTAATCAGTCTGAAAATAGACAGAATAATCGCATGAAAATGCCCCCTTTTTTTTCGTGAAGCAAAGCCAGATTTATCTGTTTCTAAAAAATTAATCACACTGTCAATTAATTAACAAGAGCTCAAGTGAGTCGCAATATACGCCCGAAGAAATCATGCCACATGGAATATTAAAATCGAGTTTGAATAGAATCCACCAGGTGACAAGAACACACCAAACAAAATCCTACACCACATCTTGACATGTGGAATATCTTAACTCTGTCTTGTCAAATGGAGCCCTCATACCAACTAAGTTTGATTTGAATTCCATAAGCAGGTTTCAAGTTAATGTCCAGAATCAAAAAGTTGACAAGAGATTTCAAGTTAACAAGTTACACCAAACAAAATCCTACACATCTTGACATGTGGAATATCTTAACTCTGTTACACTAAACTAAGTTTGATTCAAATTCCATAATGATGGGCATATAAAAACGATAAATCATCTCATATGCTACATAAACTGTCAAAGGCAATATCTATATATAGATCTTAATCTCGAGTTATTATGGGTAACCTACAGATATTTTGATAAGGTAATGACCACCTACATTGTGTATCAAATATGTGATAAATATGTACAGTATAATATGTAAATGTATAATATGATCATAAAAAATGAATCAGAAACTTCTAAAAGGATGTAAATAATACATGGAGGTGTGGTTTGCAGTTATTCACTATTTATTGGTTTGTTTGTTTGTTTGACTGGGGTTTAATGCTGTACTTAAAGGTTATTCAACTCACAGCCCAATGGGTGAAGGAAATCACCCCTGACACCACTGGTAACAAACAAAAACATCACAGGACAATACAAAGACATCCCAAACATATCAGCTTCTTGTTCCTCTTTAGCTCGGAAAGAAACAGGGCAACAGGAAACTCCCTCCAACCACCCACTTTTATTGGTTAATTGATATGTGTTAAATGTAATACTCAATACCATTTATATTGTTTAATATTTGTTTTAAAAATATTATATTGTCAACAATTTTGTATTTGATTGATTACTGAACAACAATATTTGGTCTGAGTGCATACAGCTGAGCTTGCCCCAGTGTGTGCTGGGGCTGAGTGCAGCAAAAAACTGCAGTAGCCTATGCTTGGTTGACCTGTGCCGTAGTGAACGAGTTAACAATAAGTTATTTGAATAGAAATCTGGAAATCATGACTGGTGGACATGCCACTGAGCCTATATTAACACTGTTCTGTTTTATGATAATGTGGTGTCCTCACATAGTAACTAGCTACAGTGACACAAATGTAAAATGCTAAGTTCCTTTTTGCTGGAAAAATAATGATTTTTCAATGCCATAATAATTAATTATGACTGCACTTGGAACAGATTGGATTTAGCCAGAGAACAGTGTAAAATAGGGCTTTTACCCAAATCTATAAAGTTATTTCCCCAACACAATGGTGTTGCAGACCAATTGGAGTGGAGGAGGTGGGGGACAATTCCAAGAAGCAAAATAAGTATACCAGAAAAAGATTGGCTTCTTCTTCCTATTTAGCTTGAGAGTATCAGGGCAACAGGTAGTCTGACCCAGCCACCAACCCAAGGGACAGGACATTTCCAGCACGCAGTCACATGGGTAATAACGTATGTTATTTTATATGTTATGTTATTTTGTTTAGAGAAGTCGGTTGACTTTAGGTAAGTTTCCAGACTTGCCAGGGCATAAAACATTCTCAAAAAATGTTACTTTACAAAATTAGAACCATGCATGCCAAATCAAAGAACAAACAATTTAGAAGTATTTACAGGTATGTTGTATAATGTTAACTGGAAATGATATGTGCAGCCCAAAATAAGATATAAAAATGTACACTTGTACAAAACAAATAATAGGTTGATTGACAACCTGGATTTGGCTCTTCAAAACATGACCAATGTTTTTCATATATATATATATATACAGATTCATTCAAAATATATATACAGATTCCATATTTCAGGAAAACAAAACATAGGAATGAAAACCTAATGACAGTTGGAGAATTAGAAGAAAATCAAAATATATTAGAACAAAAAAAAAAAAGCCTTTTAAATTTTTTAAATCTTTTCATATTTTATGAAAAATGTATGTTTATCTTTGCTATACCATACATGTACATTCATTCTTCTACAGTGCGAGGAGTATACAAAAACTTCATTTTGACAAAAGTTGACAGTTTATTTGCTACTTTCCTATGATATTTAAAAAAAAGCCAGTTAAATCAGTACTTTATTTGAACTGTCTATGGAAGAACCTATGTCGTTCATCTTTTGACAATTATAAATCATAAGTTTATTTGTTTAGCTTTAGCTTTATGTTATTGCTTAATCCTTTAAATATGTCAAAGGTTTGAAATTATTTCTTTACCAAACAGGTGTGGGCAACATTAAAACACGTTTGTGTTTGTTCCCTGTATAATACAATAACCAGGAGAGTAATATGTTTTTGGCTAAGACTTTAACCAGAAGACAGGGGCTCTTCTGGGTCATCTTTAATGACAGATGGGACACCCGATAGTAACATCTGAGAACTAGTAGTACTACTGTAACTTGATACATCAGTACTAACAGGAGTCCCAGGCAAGAAGAGTGTCTCCGGTTCATCCTTGTCTTCTGTCTTTTGACTGTATCCTTTCCGGGGGCTCTTAAAACGTACTTCTAGAGGGTCAGCCATGGCGTCTAACAAAGCAAAAAAATATCACATGAGATTTGAAACAGAACAGATTAGTGGATCATTGGACAACCAGACCTCAAACCCGAACAGTAAATAGTCACACTTACAACAACAAAATGTGAAGTTTTTTTTGCTTTGTTTGAAAACTTTTTATATTATGTGTTTCATACGAAAGATTAAACACATAAATTTCATTTTACAATGGAATGGAGGTTTAATGTTGTACTTCAGATTATTTTATTCACATGACGGCTTGCCAGATCAAGCCGTGAAGGAAACCACCCTCGATGCCACTGGCAACAAACAAAAACACCTCTGCTCCATGCTGCCCCTATGCACTCCGAACACCAGGGCAACAGGAAGCTCAGTCCCAACCCTCCGCTTTGCAAAAGTAACAATTTGTGAAGTATATTCTATATGGACAACCCCCAATGTTAAAATATAAACTGGTTGGTCCACCTACATTTATATCACTTATCCTAGCCATAGGTGAAGTCTTTTTGCAATATGCTTAACAAATGTGAATCTGTTGTTATTACTCAAAACAGCATTGCTTAATGTATTTTATATCAGCTATATCAAGGGATGTATTTATATGTCATTTTGAAAAAAAAACAGTCAATATAAAAAAAATGTTGTTGGTCTTCACAAGAGTATTAAAATCTATCAATCATGATGATGCTACTTTAGATAAGGGAGAATAATATTTTTATCAGAATTTTTTTATCAGAATTTTTACAAAATGTACCATGAATGACATTAAGGCTAACTTTAGAACTTGATCTGCATGTACTTACATTCAGCTGTTGGTAAATCTCTACCTTCGTAATCAGGGGTGGGCTCATCTTCCTCAGTGCTCTCCCTTTCATCATCAGCATCTTCACCTGTGTTCATCTCCATCTCTATACCTGTTTGTTCACTTTTCATTGCAGTCCCATCTGCTGCGGTTTCAGGAGACGAAATCTGTAGCAAAGCAAAACAAACAAGAGGGGAGTGAAACAAAATCCTATCGGAAGTACTCTATCAATGTTGGAGAAACAAGTTAAAACTGTCTTTATATCAACAGCAAGTTAAATCTTATGGTTATTCAACCAAAAATTTGATTGGAATGACCCCATTTTAAATAGGAATGTAGTTTAGTGTCAGACAAATGTGTTCCCAAAATTTGAAAACCTTGCGTTTAAGCGGTATGGTTTTAAACGTGTTCACTTTGCTCGCATACTATTATTATTAATACCGTAAATCGTACAGCAGTTCGGACAGAGGAATGGGCTTTACCACAGGGTAGTCTTCCATACTGCAGAGGTTAAATTGACATGTTGTTATTGTAAGAGTCAAACATACACCCCATTTTCCCTCTTGCTTAAAATGGGCAGTTTGGGATAATCCCTTTCCGTTGACAACAATGATCAATGAGCTGCCACTGCATGTGGTAAATCACTTACATTAACTCATTGCCACTAGACAACATGCAGCCCACGTACAGCATAGTCAATAGCCAGACCATGCAGGCCCAACACAACAGTAGAAAGTTTTCATTTAGGTTCAGTATTTTCCTTAAATAAGCCTATCTTGACATCTACTTATAATGTATGACAATCTTAAATCTTTAAACTACGGTAATCGTATAGAGTTAAATAGTTCCAAAATAATATGTTTTGAGATGCAGAATTGTACCGCGCGTCATTAAGAGTCAAAGGGCTGCGACATATCGCCAGCTGTAGTAGGCCTATAGTTCTCTAAAACTCAGTCAGAATAAAGTTATAAAACAGAAGTAAGTTCATAAAAAGTGGTATGTATTTTGTGGAATTTTATATAAAGTGTCCTGTTTCCATATTATTAAATTAGAATTTCCATACAAACACTCTTCACAAACATACACAAAGCACAAGAAGCCTGTGATGTGTCTTATTCTACAATATCCCACTTCAGAGCACGGTCACTGTTCCTTGGTCAACTCTGCCTGAAAAAGTGACCTAATCCAAGGGAGAAAGCAAGGACTCAAGGATCCTGTTCTCTGCTATCAGTGTGATGGCTCCAGCTACAGTACACCAAAGAATTAACCTCATGATCTGTGTTCACGGTGTGTTCACCGTGTGCACACGGTGTGTTCACC
>JAQQZZ010042431.1:0-10358 GCA_030265115.1 Mopalia vespertina | reverse complement strand
TACATGTACACTGCTATTAAAGTGTTCGGAGAGCCCTGATGTGACAGATGTATTCAGTAGATGTATACTGCTATTAAAGTGTTCGGAAATCCCTGAGGTGACAGATGTATTCGTTAGATGTATACTGCTATTAAAGTGTTCGGAGAGCCCTGATGTGACAGATGTATTTGGTACATGTACATGTATACTGCTATTAAAGTGTCCAGAGAGCCCTGATGTGACAGATGTATTTGGTACATGTACATGTATACTGCTATTAAAGTGTTCGGAGAGCCCTGATGTGACAGATGTATTCGGTAGATGTATACTGGTATTAAAGTGTTCGGAGAGCCCTGATGTGACAGATGTATTTGGTACATGTACACTGCTATTAAAGTGTTCGGAGAGCCCTGATGTGACAGATGTATTCAGTAGATGTATACTGCTATTAAGGTGTTCGGAAATCCCTGAGGTGACAGATGTATTCAGTAGATGTATACTGCTATTAAAGTGTTCTCTTTATCCCATATCAGCCTGTATCAGCCTGGCACAGAGGATGTATACATGGAGTACATGAAGGGATCAATAGTACCAGTAGACAGCTTGTTTGCTTTCTTGCCACTGCTTGACAGGCAAATTGCTCCGGATTCAATACCTGACACTGTGGCTTATCGGCCCAGCAAGCGTGTAACTTCATTCCCAATGCCCCCTAATAAGCTCTCTGTTTGCAGATGTAAATTATGTTGGGTCTGTTTCTCACTTGGTAATGTGTTCACGATGTAACGTAATTGGTATCCATTAAACACACAGTTGACTGCCGGACAAAACGACAGCCATTAATGGCTTCATGTTGAGAGAAGCAATTCTATAAAATTGAAGCTATATTGGTATCTTAATATTTTGTGATGTGTAATCTTGATAGGATACCATGCGTCAGTTTCTGGTATGCAGGAAAATACACCATTCCACCTCAGGTTTGTGAGCTTTCCATATTTAAGTAAGACCCTGCGTATTATGTGGACAATCTGTCTTCATATAAGTAAAATATCCTTCTCTTTGCTGTTAAACCCTAATCAAGCAAACAAATGAACATAGAAAATATGCTGCTTAAAGGACGTAAGCCAGAGGCTTGGAGCTCTCTGTCAAATCAAGACTAGTTGAATCATACATGTATGTGTACAATAGGATGAAAACTATACAAAACGAGAGATATCTAAACCCAGGTACTACTTGGATTCAGCATTTATTACATCACAGAGAAAAAACAAAATAAAAAACTGTTTTACAGGGTTTTTTTATGGCTCATGATAATCTATAAAGGAAGTGCCTATTTGTGTTCAATTTAATGTTTCAAACTAGAACAGCCTGTAATTTGACTAAACATACCTTGCTGCCTGGACTGCATGTTGTTGATTGTGATGTTACCAATGGAGGGTCATATGATGTTTATCACTTTAAAAAAAACAAGTGTATTTGGTAGTCCACACACAGCTTGACAATTTAATGCAAACATTTTTATCCTACATGTATTTCTACAATTTGTAAATTATTTTTACCCAAGATGTTGTAAAAAGCATGTATTTTAAAACGTGTCTCTGGAAATTTAATTACCTAGGACATGAGATGACTATTTGGTTTTAATTAATCGACATCCATGTGTCGCTGTGATTAATTTTTAGAAATAATACAATAAAACTAATTAGGTGTATACCTTTTGTTAATAGTGGCCCCATGCTTGTGCTAGAATACATGTAGTTGAGGTTATCATCAGAGGGGGAGAGATAGAATAAACATGAATAACGCAGAGTAATGACATTCAGAAACATTCAGATCAGTTCCCAGTCTTATTTCTGAGGCATTTTTAAATTGACTTACTTACATACAAAAGATTTACTGGATTACATGAAAATGGTTTCCGAATCTTATTTAATGTGTGTGTTTCCAATTACCGAACAGGCTTAGTTTGCTTTATGCTGACCTAAATACTTGTACTGTATGCTCCTGTACTAACAATTAAAGGTGGAATTTTATTCAACTCTGCTGCTCTTTCCCAGTATGTTCCAATCAAAGACATACTGTCTTTACTTAACACTGGAGAAACAGTTTGGTTTTTTTCAGAACAAAATATTTCATGTTATGTGGTTGGGTAAGGTTATTTGTACTATTAGGAGTAAGTTAAATACGTATCTTTTATATCCTTGAGCATGGTGTTAAAACCTACTTCATCAACTTTCAACGGTGTACTCCATGGTACAAGCTACACCACAAAACCATAATGTAAAGTGGTTTTTGCCGAGTCACCACAACAGTTATTGAACATACCTTGTGTAGATGCAGAACGGAACTTTTGAAACAGTCCCTGTCAGTAGTGTTCAGGATTACAATTCTTCCCAACTAACATTAAATTATACAATATTATAATATAATGTTATTGTAGAGAAAACGATTTCAAATTCAAACTTGGGTCTTTGGCTGGAAATCTTATAATATAAGCTTACATATACTATAAAGGCATCATGTGAAATATATATGAGCCTCTTGTCCAATTTTAACTTGATAAAACAAACAAAATATATTGGGTTTTATTTAGTTATTATACATGTATATTCTCCACTCCTGTATATATGCAAATCATTTATATACATTTAATATAAATTACATTCATAGTTTAATACCTTGTGAATGTTTTTATTATTTTATTGTTCTTCTCTCTGGTTATATTAACTCAACCTCAACAATAAGGGGTCAGTTATAAGCCCTACGGCTTGGCCCAATTTACAAGTTTTAAAATTAAAGACTATTTTATCTTACAGTATATTGAATACATTGGGCATCAGCCTAATTATAGGAGTAATATGGATGTAGATTTGACAAAGGGGTATAGTATACAGATATAGTATATTGATCAAATTATTAATGTGTTAATAAAATCTTTGATTTTGATTAAACTATAAAAATGCTCTGTAGAATTGGCTCCGATACTTTCGAGAAATAATGAGATTCATAGCCTTGTTCTTTGTCTTATCATACTCAGTCAATTGTTTTATAATTTAATTATTTTCATTGTTTTGTTTATTTCAGAGATATTAAACCAGATAATATTCTCCTTGATGAAGAAGGTATGTTGTCTGTTGATTTTAATCAGATGATTGTAAAAAAGCTGTCAAATTTGTTCGTAGCCTATGATTTTAAAGACATAAATTTTCAGTAGAAATGGAATACTTTAACAGTCAAAAAATATACCTGTAAATACTATAACTTCTAGCAGTTGGTACAGACAAAAAGGCTTTACCACAGGGGGTCTTACATGTTATTTCTGAGGACTGTCCCAAAATTAGAGTGTCATAACTGCAAGAAGTTTTACGGTAGTTTTTTTGAGGACAGCCTTAAATGTTTGGAAAAACTGAATATAAATATTTGTTTTTTTGAAAAATGAGAAGACACTTTTTCATTCATTTATTTGTTTTTGTTGTTGTTGCATTTTGAATGAGGCATACACATTTTCTTGTTGCTACATTAACAAAACGTATATGTCTGAAGTGTGAAAACAAATGTTCCAAACAAGTTGAACAAAAACATGCAGCTGCTACACCATGTGTCTGGGCTAAGAATGAGATAATTAGCCTCGTTTTGAGAATAAGTTGAACTTTGATTAGTTTGACTTTTACGTTAAGCATTGAACCTGTTTATTGCATTATCAGTGATGGCTTATTTGTGTTTGTTTAACTTGGATCTGATGGCTGGTGGGTGGTGAGAGTTTCTGGTGCCTGCTCTTTGAGCTGTGTGCCAAAATTAGTCAAAAGATCCATTGTGAACTTTTTTATTTTACACATTATTTTTCACATTGTTTATTGCCATGAGCCTTTCATTTGGCGGATGGTTGAGAGGGATCTTCCTGTTGCCCTGGTGCATTCCCAGTTAGGGGCATCATGAAGCTGATCTGTTTGTGGTGTGTGACATTCTGTATTTGTTTGTTGCTAATGGTGTCAAGGGCGGTCTCCTTCACCCATTAGGCTGACAGGCCATCATATGAGTGAAATAAACTTAAGTATGGCATTAAAATGAAGTTGTTGTAATATAAGACACATAACTATATGGATTGTGACTTCTAAACTGTATTAATGGAACATTTCAGTCTACATGTATATATATTATAAGACGGCAAGCAGATTTTTCTCTCTTCATTTATTCAATATATATTCTAAGACCATTCTGAAGCAATTGATTAAGAAATTCTTCCCTTAAACTGTTTAAACCTGTTTACAATATATTCTGATATTCAATTACTGGCAGTAGTTAAGAATAGTTTCTTCTGCCATAATTTGGTTGGTCTACCTTTGTATTTTTTAAATAACCTGAACTTAGAACCAACTAGTGCGCTTACTGATCCTACTTCGATTTACCGTTTACAGGATCGAGTCCACTTGTCGACCCTCAGGTATAAGAGTGAGTCACACAATGTGGCTCTGGCAATCGCGGGGGTGGTTTTTACGAGGTTTCCTCTCGGTTTTTCACCGTAATAAGGTAAAGAGCAGTGTGAAGTGGACAATCCGCCATCATATAAGTGAAATACCCTTGAGTATGATGTTAAACACCAATCAAACAAACAAATAGAACCAACTAATCAATCAAATTTGCTGCTCCCTTTGCCACATTTCATGTCACATATGTTCATTAAGGAGAATAATTTTAAAAAAATCATATTGTTTCTAATATATATTCATTTATTTTGCAGGTCATGTTCATATAACTGATTTTAACATAGCAGCTGTTCTTCCAGAGGACCAGTTAGCCACTTCCTTGTCTGGAACAAAACCATATATGGGTATGTTTACAAATTTGTTTCATAATCTCATGAGATCACTTGAAGAGTTTGATTGTTGTGTTTTCTGTCATTTACTGTTTGTTAATAAATATTGCGAGCATTTGGAAAGAATCTTGATGCTCTCTTTGATACATGTACTTTAAACGTGTCAGCAAAATGCTGATCTGTTTATGATGTCTTTGTATTAAGTCCTGTGATTGTCCTGTCTTGTCTTTGTTGCCAGTGGAATTGAGGGTGGTTTCCTTCACACCATCATGTGAGTCAAACAACATTAAGTATGACTTTAAACCCCGATCAATCAAACAAACAAGCAAGCATTCATTAAACTTTACAATTATTCTCTTTAATTGTGTTCAATACTATTTTAGTGCATAATTGTTAAGATATTGATGGTACAGTGCCACCTAGTATATAGGATGAAATGTCTGCCCTACTATTATATGCTTACTGTGTATTGTGGCTCAAGCTGGACCTTTCATCATATAAGCAGGGAAACAATTTGAAGCTGTTGTTTGGTGCTGTAAAACTCAGGATTTGTATGTGTTCTGGCCTTTTAAGTTTAACTGATCAGTTGTCAGTGCAGTTGAACTCTAGTTTATGTATACCAGAATATAGACTTATGTATACTACATGTGTGCAGGTGTGCTAAACAGGTGACTTACAAAGTTCAATTTTTACTTATTGTATGTTTAAAATATATAATGTTACCGACACTGTAAAAAAATTAACATGTGGTATGTACTTGCAGAGCAATATATTTTAACCCTGAAAAATCATGCATTTACATTCAGCCCTAATTCCAGTGAAATCCCATGTCTTGGGAAGAATTTAGAAAATAATGTATAGACTAGGCACCAGTTGCTCAAAGTGCTATTAAATTTAATTCGCTATTGGATGACGTCACCCCATGTTGAATGCCTATCTCTAATCGACTGTGTTTAATCTGGTGTTAACAGCTAATAGTCTTTTAAACAACTGACACTAGACCTTTAAGATTCGGAGAGAAATATGTGATCTTACGTTTTGTGTTTCTGAGAAATTTTATGTTTTATCCGGGAGTGTTTGCTATAGAATATTTACATTGCACTGAAGGAACATTAACTTTCCAATGTAACAAAACTCTTCACATTTTATGGTTGTGTTAATTCGGCTATTTATTTTTGGAGTATAACAAAACACCAATCCAGTTCACATTATGAAATTATGACAAAATTGCTTCAATGTTTCCTCATCAACTCCAAATTTTATGTGATAGAAATAGTTTCATTAAACTCTGAATCTTATGAATTTACCATTTTAGCCAGTGGGTGGATTATTTCTGTTCGTAATTTGTTTGTAGTAGCTCAGAATGGAATGCTTGTGAAATAATGTTATGAGCTATACAAGTGATAGATTGACCATATTTACTAAAGGTGGAGAGTGACAGTGTCTAATGTTGTACTATTGGCTCAGATTTTCAAATAAAACATTTTATTCATTAATATTTTGCATCCTGCCAGTAATTGAATCCTTGGACCAATATCTTAATTAAAATCTCCCCAGTGGTTCCTGAACCATATTGACCAGTGGGTGTGCATTGATAGTGTTTAATCAGCTGATGGTCGGTCACCAGTTATCGGAGATGACTACTGGTCATCTCACACCACTCAACAGTGAGTGGTCAAGATGAGAATCATAATTTGGTCACAGCTACATTGTACACTCTTAAGATCTGATAACAGACATCTGGGGCTCCTAAAATAGAGACATCTGCATCTACAGGAAATGAGATATCTGGGTCTATAGAAAATAGGAGATCTAGGCCTACAGTGATATCTGTCTACAGAAAATGTGAGATCTGTGGCTACAGAAAATGTGAGATCTGGGACTACAGAAAATGTGAAATCTGGGGCTCCAGAAGATGTGAGATCGGCTACAGAAAATGTGAGATCTTGGGCTACGATGAGATCTGAGTACTATCTGGGGTAACAGAAAATGGGAAATACGGGGCTCCAGAAGATGTGAGATCGGCTACAGAAAATGTGAGATCTTGGGCTACAGTGAGATCTGAGTCTACAGAAAATGGGAGATGTGGAGCTACAGAAAATGTGAAATACGGGGCTTCAGAAAATGTGAAATATGGGGCTATAGTGAGATTTGAGTCTGCATAAAATATGACCTCTTTCCTCCATACAAAATAAAACAACACATTAAACTGTTGAAGGAGGGAGCTTCTTGCTGCTTTGGTGGTCTCCAAAGGTGAACATAAAGCTAATCTTTGAGGATGTCTTTGTTTTGTTCCTTGTGATTGTTCTATCTGCCCATAGTTTGTAACTTGCCAGTGATGTTGAAGATGGTTTTTTTAATACAGTGACATAATAAGTGACATAAACTTCAATGTAGTGTAAAATCTCAATCAAAGATAAAAGAATCCTGTGTCAGCCAATTGTCATTGACTATTTTCTAAATGATCAGCAATGTAGATGACTTTTAGGTGGTCTATTAACACTGTGATTGACAGATCTAGAATTGTAAATCACCTACATCCATTCAGAAGACTTCACTAATAGACTGCCCTAGGCTGCTAAGCCGACAATTTATCAAAATTTCCAATTTCTGGATGCCTGTAAAGTATTTTATAATTGGTTTGCCTGGGAGGAACCAACAATGAACATTGATTTTCAGGTTACATTTTCAAACAGAAATATTGAAAATCAGTTCTATTGCAATGTGACTTTTGCCACATTAATATCTAGAAATGTATCATACTCTATTGGTTTCCTTTGTAGCATATTACAGTATGTTGTGATATTGCAGTTGCTCTGCTGTTCATTCTCAGGGCTAAGCGCAACACGAAGCCCATCTGTTTGTAATGACTCTGTGTTGTGCCCTGTGATTGTTCTGTCTTGTCCGTGTTTGTTGCCAGGAGGGTCAAAGGTGATTACCTTCACCCATTGGACTGGCAAACCCAAATTTAATGAAATAATGTCATAAAGCTCCAATGAAGCAAACAAAACATTCTTCTGGTACAATTGTGGTACTTTGGATACACAGTCTTGTGCTATCAGAAGGAAGCACTCTGTGAGTTGGACACAACAGTATCCAAACAAGCATTAAGTACCTAATAATATTGTGTGTTTGTTGTTTCAGCCCCAGAGGTATTTGGTTGCGCCCTTGATGAATGTCCTGGTTATAGTTACCCAGTGGACTGGTGGTCTCTTGGAGTGTGTGCTTATGAGATGCTCAGAGGAAGAGTGAGTCCATTACAAATACCTTACTTATTTTATTACCTTGACAAGTTCTAAGCTTTTTTCTTGAAAACAAGGTATCCAGAATTCAACTATACTCAATGATTTGGGGTGTTGGGGGGGGGGGGGGGAGTGGGGGTGTTTACATCTGTATCAGTCCAATGTAAAGTTACTAGGTCACATCATAAATAAATTGACATCATACCACACGATGCAAATATGTCACATAATATGGCAAATATAACACTCATTATGTATAATGTCGAACATAATTACTTTGACATGCAGGCGTATAGGCATCATGTTGTCATGACAACTTAGCTGAATGTAGGCTGAGCATTCTTTGTAAAATAGGCCTAGGACCGTTAACTTAACATAGTTGTGAACAAGAACCCTTGATTTAATGTTGGAGCAGACTTTGCACAGTATAGCACTCTAGAAAAATGTACCTATTCCCGGTTCACAGGCCATGGCTCAGGGGTTAGCCTGTCAGTCATCTGATATACCAGTTCCCCAATAGACCACATGATGGGAAAATATATGTTCAATTATTGTTGAAAGTACTACAAAACTTATACCTATGGGAAAAGATACATTCGTGATTCACAAATTTATGAAACATGGTTAAGAATTTTCATTTTTTCCTTCCAGAGGCCCTCTTTCATAAGTTTGATACTTCCTGGTCACTCATTTGAAATTTTTCATGTATCTTTCAGAGGCCATATGAAGTGCATTCTGGGACTGGTATTACAGACATGAAGTTTGTATTTGAAAGTATCCGTGGAAACTTCCCATGTGGATGGGATGAAGATATGAAAGATGTACTAAAGCAGGTGAGAGCCTGTTCATGGGTTTGGGTTCGTCTGTCGACCGTCACGTGCACGAGTAAGTCACATGATATGGCACCGGCAATCGCAAGTTTGGTATTTACGAGGTTTCCTCCTGATATTCCACCGTATTTTAGCAAGGATTAATGTGAAGTGGACAATCCCTTATATAAAATCCCTTATATACATGTAAGTGAAATACCCTTGAATTCAACGTAAAACACCAATCAAACATTAATAACAAAGTGTTGTGAGCACATTGACTATGGACAATTATTACAGGTTTGGAGATGAATGTTTGCTCCTGATATCTAGGTAGAATTGATTTTTATCTGTCCAGCTACGGGGATTGTGAAGATGGTGGTAAAACTGTCGGAGATTTTTCAACCCAGAAGGTCAATAAAGAATGACCATGGGAGCTTCCACCTAAAAGTGTACTTTGTATATTTAATAAAGCAAAGTTTAAGACATGTTTAAGACAGCTTCCAAATTTTTTTTTTTTTTGTCAGCCATATTTTTGTAGTGTTGTGAACAGCTAGTGAAAGCTTTGTTGTTGTAAATCTTGTATTGCATTCACCTAATTCTTAATTTAGGAGAGAGCTAAATCATCCACCCAACTATAAACTTTAGAGGTTAAGTTGATGACTCACCTATTCTAAATTTAGCAGATAAGTAAGTCACTGGCCTTTAATGTTCCAAATTTAGTAGATTAGTATATCGCTCGCCTTATTCTAAATTAAGGAGATAAGCAAATCTCCTTCCAGATTATACATTTAAATAGATTAGTGTATCATTTACATAAAAAAAATTAAGGAGATAAGTGTATCACTTGCCTAATTATAAATTTTACAAAATTAGTAGATCATTTGCCTTATTATAAATTTAGGAAATAAGCACATCACTTGCCTAATTATAAATTTAATAGATAAGTGTATCACTTACCAAATGATACATTAAGGAGATTAGTATATCACTCGCCTAATTATAAATTAATGAAATTAGCATATTACTTGCCTAATTATAAATTTAAATAAATAAGTAGATAATTTGCCTAATTATAAATTTAGAGATTAGCACATTACTTGCCTGATAACACATTTAGGAGATCAGCACATCACTTTCCAAATTAAAAATTTAATAGATTAGTGTATCAGTTACCAAATTATACATTAAGGAGATTAGTATATCACTCGCCTCATTATAAATTAATGAAATTAGCATATTACTTGCCTAATTATAAATTTAAATAAATAAGTAGATAATTAGCCTAATTATAAATTTAGAGATAAGCACATCACTTGCCTGATAACAAATTTAATTGATTAGTGTATCACTTGCATAATTATAAATTTAGGAGATAAGTATATCACTCGCCTAGTTATCAATTTATGATATTTGCATATCATTCATCTAATAATAAATTTGGGAAATTGGTATAGCACTGCCCTTATGATAAATAGAAAAGATTAGTATATGATCACTCGCCTTATTATAAATTAA
>JAQQZZ010042420.1:0-10359 GCA_030265115.1 Mopalia vespertina | reverse complement strand
ATCTTCCGAGAATCAGTACAGCTGATTAACAGGAATATCTTCAGAGAGTTAGTGATGCTAGTTAACAGGAATATCTTGAGAGAGTCAGTGATGCTGGTTAACAAGAATATCTTCAGTGTGTTTGTGATGCTAGTTAACAAGAATATCTTCAGAGAGTCTGTACAGCTGATAAACAGGAATATCTTCAGAGAGTCTGTACAGCTGATAAACAGGAATATCTTCAGAGTCTGTACAGCTGATAAACAGGAATATCTTCCGAGAATCAGTACAGCTGATTAACAGGAATATCTTCAGAGAGTTAGTGATGCTAGTTAACAGGAATATCTTCAGAGAGTCAGTGATGCTAGTTAACAGGAATATCTTCAGAGAATCAGTGCTACTGGTTAACAGGAATATCTTCATGGTGTCATTCCAGCAGGGTGTAATAAAGCTGATCTGTTGAGATCATAGAATACCCAAACCAATACATGGACGTCAACAGCCCGACAATGGACCATCTGATTAGAATACCCAAACCAATACATACACGTCAACAGCCCGACAATGGACCATCTGATTAGAATAGACATGGACGTCAACAGCCCGACAATGGACCATCTGATTATAATAGACATGGACGTCAACAGCCCGGTAATGGACCATCTGATTAGTCGTTAGTCTCATTATTAATTAAGACAAAAGTTAATTATTAAATTTCTCCCCAGGTATCCCTCTTCATTTAATATTCTACACATACTTGTGTCAGTTGGAGAAAAAATTCAACCCGAAAACAGAATGATTATGCTTTGATCAAAACTTCTGACATCTTTTTCGCAAAGTAGGTAGAAAGTGTGTACAAGAAGAAAAATAAAGACTAAATATTTGTTTCAGTAGTTGGTGTTTATAATCATACTCAATTATATCTCACTTATACGATTAGGGGAAAAATACTAATCCCCTGACAATAATAATCTGACCTGTACAGAACCTCCCAAACATTTGGACCATCATTAAATTCCATTGTGGGATCAATAGCTTATAACAAATGTTTGTCTTTGTACCCATCTTCGACATGGAAGATTAAAAATTGAAATCAAGCCCACATAAAAAAAACTTTATGCAAATCAAGAATTAAAAGGCAGCTACATGTAAAGGATTTAAAATAGCAGAAGTATATTTACACAGATGTTAATAATAGCCTTTGTAATCTAGTTTGGATATAATCTTACTAGTAACAGCTGATCAATGAACACAATGAGAACACAAATATAAATAGGGTCGTTATGATTTTGTTATCTAAATCACGGTCAATCCTGCCACAGATCTACTATGGAGATAAAAGGGAAGAGGGTAAGTCCCTGGCATACAAATAATAATCCCAAAGATTGAAATGATTTAGTACTTGACCCACCTCTCTTTTATTGATCAGTTACTTAACAATTACTACTTAAGGCTAGTACTGTAATTTCAGTACAGATCAATGATGGTGTAACCGAAGCCCTCAATCAATTGCACTTTTAGGCAACAGGTTTGTTGGTACAGGTGCTCTGGTGGACCTGTGCTACACTCACCTGCTCATCTGTTAACGCCCGATTCTCATCAGCCATAATGGTAGCTGTCCCACCACTGTGTTTACAATCCTATAAAAGCTGTTTACATTTCACTACATGCCTTACACTGTATTCAATGATTTATTTGTTAATGAACATTCTTGTTGTCTCAAGTCCAGATATATTTATCTCCATGAGCTGTGCTGTCTGTGTATGGTATAATAAGCTAGTAAATTATTCTCCTAATAATCCATACATGACTTCATTATGTGCCGTCTGTACTACCTACATACAAAACTTCACACAGAAGCTGGTGTACAGATACAACAACACCATTGTAACAAACTCAAAACAATGATATCACTTTAAAAATAAAAGTTCTTCCTATATTGATGAAACTATCATGGTACTGTTTAACACTGGATGCAACCAAAGTGAATTAACTATATATTATCCGTATATATCCTATGAAAGCCTGAGGCAGTTTGTATTGAAGTTCTAATGTTCTGATGGAAGAGGCAACTGCTGACTATACAAACACTGAAGGACATAATGGGGATGTTTGTTCAAAAATACAAAATAAATTCCTTCTGATTTTCACGGAAAGGAAGTAACATTGACTGTACAGAATCATGTTATACTACTACATAAAAGTTTACACTCTATGAAATTCTTCGTACTTCCCTCCAATCATGCTGAGCTACACTGGTGCAGGTTATGGTACTCCGTGTCAACATCATAACAGCATCTTACACTCCTACACACCAGTAACAAATACATCCCATTCATCCCTAGAATCGTGATGAACTAATCCATACCAGACAATGGTACTCTGGACACCCATTTCAACATCACAATACTAACAGTACTTTAAACAGATATGTCTAAAAGTGGATTATCCCAGAATGAAAATGGCTGTGGACTAGTACAACAAAAACACAGCCACTAATCTGTTTCAGTTCTTGAACATTGACCTCTTGAAAGCGGCTAAATCAGAACCCACTGGAAATGTACATTGACAAGTAGATAATCTGTTTATAATTGGACAATTGTCCCACATAAAACATCATTGGTACAAGCAGGGAAAGAATCAAATCTACCAACTGAGCTGAACTTTGCTGACTGTAGTCCACAGCAAGAAAATAACCCGAAATACATAGACTGAGGCTGTATAAAAGTTGGCTGTGAATTTGTCAGACTGTCTTAGTTTCACTTCCTGCTCTGTCGAGGCCCTGTTTATGTCTGTAGGAGAACTGATACTAGTTTTTACCCAAGCCTTAGAAGCAGGAGAGATTGTTATTTACAAGAAGTGTGGCGTGGTGATAAGTTGGTATATCAGATGACTTTGGACTTATCAGAGCTGTCTAAAATCAACACCGGAACCACCTGTTCCACATTTTCAGACTGTTTTAAATGTTTTATTAACTAACATTTAATAGGTTTATCATTCTGCCATAAATTGTTTACTCTTCTGGGTTTGATGTATATCACTAGCAATATCACACAAGTACTTGATGCAAAATTGTGCACACATATCTACCAGTACAGTGTTAATAACCTCAAAACATCTGTTTCAATCTTCTCTTATTTTGAAAAAAAAAAGGGTTTATATATTATTAAGTAAATATTTTCCATGGAAGACATTAGGCATACACTCAAAATGTTGCAACGGCCAAACAAAATACAGGTCCTTAAAATAGGATCACATTAATCAGACTTTTGGGTTTTTCATTTGAGGTCTCAGGTGTATAGCCTACTCTATACTAACTTACAACATTTTTACTTATGTCACATTGGTGGCTCAAAGACAGAGCTATAGCTGAAATACCACTGTGAGAATACTCTGCAGAATGGCTACATTTCACTACTGGTATTGTGTAATTTTAACTACTTTATGGCACAGCCCTAGAAACCATAATGGGCTCTGTGGTAGAAACTGTCTTGAGACTGGAGTTTATACAACCCCTGCTATTTAATTAATTGCACTTGTTGAATTGTGGGGACACACAGTTCACCTTCCAACAACAACAATGGGTTAGAGGAATTCCCGGAATCTCAACCCACATAAAAGCTCTAATTAGGCAGAAGGGGTCAGATCCCCATGTTTGAACAAAGCAGGACCCCTAAGGGCGGGCTGGGTACCAGGGCAAGCAGTAACAGAGACTTTAGAGGGGACACGATTGTTAACATCATACTGCGTGATCTTGGCAGTAGTATACAACTGGAGGTCCATACAACATGGCTGATAAACAAATGCATACACAGCTTTTTTTAATAAAAATTAAAATGGGAGGGTTTAAAAGCTGTGGCAAATAAATAGGCCTATACAAAACAGGCTTCAGAAAACTTTCAACCACTTACTTAATATTTATCCAAATATTTTTCCATGTACCAGAAAAAATGTATATATAGCAACCCCATCAATTCATAGTCAAGCATTAGTGAGAAAAAAATACTGATATGTTTATAGTGTACATTAACCCACAGTATTGTTACAACATCATCTTCACACACACACAAAAATATATAATACAGTCCAAGTCTCTAAATATCTAAATATAGTATCCTTGGGAAAAAAATTTTTCATTAGAAATGACAATATAAAACACACTTTACCACAAGTTTTATAAATCCTTCCTCTGCAGACATTTTAACTCTCAATAAAAGAATGTTTGGAATTTATCAACAACAAGTTTGCCAACAAACTGCGATGTAACACTTTCCATGATACAGGCAAAGAGAAAGATGGCCTTGACATATAAACTGTGTATATCATTTATCAACATCCATTTAGGCTGAGAAAGTAACCATTCTGAATAAACAAAATGATTAGGGCACCTACAAATACAGGTAAGTATAGGAATGGCTTCTTTTCAAAAAGCTTCACCACATTTAATAGCTGGAGTGTTTTTTCACTTTAAATCTCAATTAATATCTTCAGGTTATCTGAACTGTCCAGGAACTCTGTTTGGTTACATCTTTCATCTCCACCATTAGTAGCAACAATTACAAAAATTGTAACTAAAATTGTGTATCAATCCTTTTGTTTGTCACACTCCTCTCTTTCACAATCTCAGAGAAAGTCAGCATGACATGATATTATAGAGATAATTCACAAAAGATATCATTTGCCAAATTCTGAGGCGCAGTTTAGTGGTTTCTTCATTGAGTGAATCCCAGAGAGCACTTTGTCACATGTGCTGTAAAATGCTACACGAGCTCAAGCAACACGTCTGTCATGCAATAACATTTCTGCAAACAAAACCAGCTCTGTTTAGGACTTCTCGGACAATACTTGCTGTCACAGCGGTTTAGACATTTGAAACAATAAGCGCAGTTAAAGCGAAAGCCTCCTGTTATTGTGGCTTGGGCGATCAGCACAATTCACAGCCATTGCTCAGGAAGTTGTAAATCCCCTGTTGCATAAATGTCTCGTCGGTGGCGAGGACGCCCAAGCAAGAACAGACAAACACAACAAGATGTAATCTGAAGACACGTCATGTGACATCAATACAAACATGATACAGGCTCAGTGTTTATGTTCATCGAACCCTTCTCAGGTGTTTTTAATACAATCAATAAAAAGACAGTGTCATATGTTACAGGTGAGATTGAAATCTTTCAAATATATGAAATAAATGACCTTTAGGTGATCAAAAGCTGTCAAATATTGCATATAAAATGAAATGGCTTTCGCAGATCTTATACTGCCAAATAATTCAAAGAAAAAAGGCTTTCATGTGAAATAAAACTGAACTATTTCAATTGGCTTTCAGGGGATCACGACCAGTCAATTTCAAAATAGGCAATCCAACAAAAATGAACAATTCATTTAAACATTGTCACCTGAACACCATACTTTACATGTCATCTACATCAACTTTGTTCGATCTGATGTTTGTTTGACCCATTATCCCAACTGATCAATGTACAAGCCGGTAAACATTAACTGCAATCTATAACTCACCATTTTATGGTATTCTGTCACAAATTCAAGAAAAATCACGAAAGGTCCTCAGTTGAGTTAAACTGTCAACTTATTGGTTTGACACCAAAATACCTGTCTTCTCATTGGACAGATGTATTTAAATGGGTCTAGCGAGTTAAACCACTAACCACTACAGATTATAGTAGATTATCAGACAGATTATGTCTGATTTATAGTCACATATTCCCTTATTGAGAATACCGACCTTAAGTCGTACTCCACAATAGTAGTAAACAGTTCAATCAATTGGTTCAAACATGAAATGCCTTAATCATAATGTCCCTCAATTTCACCTGTTTCAAAAATGTAAGTTTTAAAGTAGCCTATTACCTAGAGGTCGATCACCCAGAATTAAAATATATATGATGGTGCTATTGAAGAGCCCTGGTCCCCAGCATATACTCTGTTATTGCATTTACTCTTACATCTTTGTCTCATAGTTTACATCCTGTGTTCCAATCAGTGTGACAAAATTCACAGTCATAGCTTCCCTCATTCTCTCAGCCTATCAAATTACAGCTGGGAATGTCAGTTGAGGAACAGTCCAGGTGTGTTAGTGAATAAAGGGAGTACATAGTTAAAAGGGGACACCAGGCTGGGGAAGGGCAAGACCAGGTACTTCACCCTCAAGGGTACAGAGAAAATCTTTGTGCAGAAATTAAGAATGGCGCTATTGTATTCATTTGTGATCACTAAGGTGTCAAATAAACCACACAAAACTAAGACTTATCTAACAAAAAACAGTTAACAACATACTGTAGGAACCTATGCTTTGAAGATATACTCATTTGTTTGCTTGGGGTTTAACATCATACTTTTACTAACTCCTAAGACAAATCAAATTCTCAGTATTTTCGTTATTTTGGAATAACACTTTCTTAGTTCAAACAGATTCTAGTTCAGAAAATTTTGCAGGTTGATACCCGCCCAAGATTCAACAAAATAGAAGGATAGTCAGCTGGAGTCTAGGTAGCGGACATGCACTACCCCTCTGATAAGAGATTGACACAGGTCTGATGTGATAAAAGATGAAAGCAATGAATGATTTTTGTGTCTTTTAGAAATTGAATATTAACAGTTTTTATGTTAACACCTTTGAGAACTGTGTCACTCTCCTGTAAGAGGGGTAGTGAATGTCTGCTACCTAGACTCTAGCTGACTAACGTTCTATTTTGTAGAAGAATGAATGGCTGAGTGGTCTACGTGGCCAGCATTTATTGCTGGTGGTTTGGTGCCTTATTCTGAGGGCAGTGGGTTAATTTCCAGATGGGTTTTAACCTGCAAAATTTTCTGAACTAGAATCTGTTCAAACTAAGAAAGTGTTATCCCAAAATAATGAAAATACTGTTATATTCACTGTCTAAAAGACACAAACATTATTCAAATGGAATTCTCTTATCTTATTGGTACACTAAAACGTATGTTATTTACTTATTGGGTATTGCTGTATGACGAATTGAAATTTCTCTAAAAGGTAGCTTGTGTACTTTCATTGTTTCCAATAAAGCCCTATTTTTTAAGTTCAAGTCTATGTGAAACTCAATTTAGATGTGGTGCCTATAATCACCTAACTCAGCATAGATCTTGTTCTGTTTTTATTTTAATATTTATACCTTTATATGAAATAATGAATAAGTTTCAGATTCGATGTGTATATTGTGAAAAGGTGTGTATAAGAGGGTGCTCTGCAGGTATGTTAAGTCAAAGAAACATAATATGTTTTAGCAGGATATTTAACTTCATGATTTACATTTAAATAATTTTTTACCAACCTATATATAAGGTTTGTGCAGACAGAAAATCAGGACTTTCTAAAAGCTTTTAACTTTCAACAAATCTAAGTGCTAAGTAGAGTTTTCCTGTTTTTGCAGAATTGCGGTCTCTTTTCACCCTGTTTTATTTTGCATTAGATAAATTAAGAATGGCCAAATTGTAAGCACGATTGTTTTATTCCTATGAAAACAGAGCATATGAGATGTGTAATGATGTGTTTGACTGTGTGTGAAGGGAGAGAAGGGGGGGGGGGGGGGGGGGGTGTTAATGCAAAAATTATAACAATACAAACCCAAGGCTGACCAAAAAAAATGAATAAAACGTGTGAACAAACTTGAAATAAACACTGCTTTCCATTCACTGCAGACTTATCACATGATTTTAACACCTGAGGCTGAGGTAACCAGGCATTGTCATTAAGATCAATCACTCTAGCCTTATTATCATTCCCATCAACCATGATGACATTATCTCATAAATATCACACATTCCTTAAAATACCTTATCCTCAAATCTGTATTATAAAGTGCCAACAGGATTTATCACACTTAATAATCTGAACAAATTGCATGTCAGCTAATCCACCCAACGTATTCCACAACATTTTCTTAACATGTCAGAAGTATATAAAAATCAGCATGCAACATAATTGTACTGGTTTCATATTATTGTTTAGATGTTTTAAAATAATATTTACTGCTAAAACATGTGTACAAGGTCAATCTCTGCACACACTATCATCATGCTGACACATGTTATAATTAACAAACACCAATAATTATTGTGAAATTTACATTACAGACACCTGGAAATAAACTGACTAATTCAAACAGAAAGTCAATTAGTTTTCAATGTTGTTATTATTTCCCCTCCAAACACTGCATTGGGAAGAGATTAATATAAGCTTGTTGAACAAGAAATCCCCTTAAAGCCCAGGCTGGTTCCACAAACATTGGCAAGCTCAGTAAATTGGGCTATTCATCTTTCCTGGTATCTTAATCCATAATCCTCCAGGTAAATATAGCTCAATAAAGCCCATTTGCCCCACCTGTCTCCACATGGATTAGCTGGAGATTAACTCAAACATTAACTCAAACTTCTTCACAATTTACAGGTGTTATTAATCCACTGGTCAATAATGCATGTAGAAATGACTCACATTCACACCAAACGCGAAAAAGATGTTTGCATAACGCAATTCTTATCAATTAGCTAGAAAAAGCAGAAGTTTGAAAATTCATAAAACCTAGTTATATTTTGATCCCAGCTCCTAGCCACCACTTAAACACCTTATTATAGTGGCGACATTTTGAGTTCAAAATGAGTTTATCATTCTTCAGAGTTACACTACTCTTGTATTATTATAGCATTGTTGTTTTAATAACGAATTGTCATCAGTATCTATAAACAGGTACTTGTGATACACCCAGGGGTTACAGGAGGTCACCAAGAAGCCTATTAAGCCATGGGGCGAATCTGTCTTCACAGGACGTATACATGTAACACAGGGGATGGGAACTAAAGAAACACATGTACATACATTCTGAACATGGGCTAATGCTCATTAAAAGCTATGTGTGAGCACATTTGTAGGTATGGTTAAGTTTCTGTATCAGTGAACAAACAGCCTTTTTACCTGGACAATTTAACCAGGCTGTTTTATATAACTTCAGAGCACTCAGTGTGGGAACTAGACTCCTTCTTTACAAGATATGTGTGTGAAAATATCAAATAATAGACACCTTTATGAATGTTACCATTTTTTGTTATATATCTCTTACTAAGGTTTTAAGTCCATGAGTGGCACTCATCACATGCTTTCAACATTACTTAAACATAGAAGTTCATTAAAGTTTGTTTGTTTGTTTGTTTGATTGGGGTTTAACGTCGTGCTCAAGGGTATTTCACTTATATGAATATGGATTGTCCACTTCACACAGCTACTTGCCTAATTACGGTGGAAAACCGAGAGGATTGATTGATTGGTGTTTTACGCCGTGCTTAATGGTTATTTCACTTATAAAAATCACCCCTGCGATTGCCGGGTAGATTGAAAGTAGGATAAGTAAGCGCACACGCTACCACTTAGCCACGGCCACAGCCGAAATTCATTTTAGAATTCCGCTCTTCCTCAAATGATGGAAATAAGGGCCTATGATAGATGATTACGAAACAAATTCTGACAACAACCAATCCAAATGTATTGACATTAACATGTGACAATAACTAAACAAATTCACAGCTTGATTTGAAAATAACCTATCAGAATATTTTCCAATATTTCTAACCCTGCTCTCTTTAAGTTATAGATCTATAGATCTACGGTTTTATAGAGGCGCTCATCCGACTTAACAATGCCACTCTCCTTTCTTTGATCTTTGCTTAAACATAGATGGAAAAGAATGCTTAAGAAAAAACTCTGTTTGGTGTACACGTAGCAACAAAATAAAACATCTTGCCACTGAATGAAATATCACTCCAACATACATGTAAATGACATATCTCAGTTCTCCAATTAATGTATATTTTTGTTTACACTATGGACATTCCATGTCACACTATGGTACTAGTTTAAGTCCCCAGTCACACTGCCTGTTTATCTTGATATTCTTCACCTACAAGTTTTTGAAGACATTTTAACATTCATATTATTAGATGTTTTTACAGCCTGTGTTATAATCCTGGCAGTTTGCCCAGGGCACTGTGGTTACTAGGCCTGAGAGTTTCCTCTGGTCACACTGACAGGCTACATTAACCTAGTATGTAGAGCCCTATTATCATGTTGTATGTACACAGTAGAACTAGTATTATAGAAATGAGGTTAACATCTCCCAATATTTGTGGAAGTTTATATTAAATACTCTCTGCACAGATTTGTTAATACTTAGATCCACATGAATCAAGGTCAAGGGTTATCCCATCACACATGAATCAAGGTCAAGGGTTATCCCACCACACATGTAAAAAGGAGGAGGGTTACCCTATCACACATGAATCAAGGTGAAGGTTTACCCTATCACACATGAATCAAGGTGAAGGTTTACCCTATCACACATGAATCAAGGTGAA
>JAQQZZ010042409.1:0-10359 GCA_030265115.1 Mopalia vespertina | reverse complement strand
CACAAAGAAATAATCCACACAGTTGGATTTTGCACTTGTATAGTATTTAATATCCGTGAGATATAATCCACACTGTATCTTCGGGGAGTCAATACCAATGTTATTTAGCATAAAATTATGAAATATCGACATTTCATCTTTGCTAGCCGGAATAAAACCCTTGGCTGGCGAAGATGTCGGCTTTTATGTTTGTTAATTTCTAGGGCATTGGACAGCCGAATTACAAAATATGTATTCAAAGACGAATTCTGCAAGCAAATTGTGATTTTGTGTTAACAAAAAAAAAAAATTCAAACCCTTTTTTTTTCCGAAAGTGATAGGTTTATAGCGGTTGTTCAACGGAATGATCTTGGTTCTAGTCACAAATAGGTTACTTTTTAATAGCATAAGACGTCACACTGACACGGCTTTTGGAAGAAATAATCTGTTTGATATCCATAACTATTTTGTTCTGTTCCGCTAAATCAGACATACACATTTCAACCCGGTCAGACGGGATTTAAAGCATTGTCAGCTTTTGTTGTTACCAAATACTAAAAGCACTACTCCTCTGTCAATATTAAGGAACATAGTATACACTACCTTCGGGGTTTTTAAATTGTCACCAGTGAAAGACGTTACTGGCTCAAAACTTCAGTGGACAAGGGAATATTTTAATTCAAATAAAGTCGTGCTTGTTATACAACACAGGACACGTATAAACATGGGCCTCGAGTAAACAAATTTATACCTTTGCTTAGATAGAAGGATCACAAGCGATTTCAAAGATCTCCAACCAAAATATATTTATACTCATTAAGCGAAACGAACGCCGCCCTGAAATAAAAGCCTTTCTGATTCCCACAATATTTTTTTTAGATATCTTAACGTGACACATCTGATTTCTTAACGCAACGCATTTGATAAACAATTAAACACTTACACAACAGTGAACATAACAAAAAATATATATATTTGTAAATAAATTATGTAAAATACATATACAGCACTTTAGAGTGAACAATTTATACATACGTAAATATTTCTTATTAAAACAGATCTCTGAAATAGTTCAACATCAACATAATCTTTCTTGTTAAAACAAGCACCGTATATGTAATCCATCCCATCTGATTACGGACAATAATCAGTATACATTCCATTAAACACACAAGAAATAGGAGGAATTGTCACGTATAGATTATCACCATTGCCTGTCACTCAAATTTTTTATGGGGCTTAGACCAAAATGAAACATAGCTGTTTGTTTATCATCGGGGTGTATATGTATTTCTGGAATAAAATCGTCAAAAACACTCTCAAAGCCGTTCTGTGAAGAGAAAGCATTAAAACTGAATTCACCAGTTTCTGCTTTCCTACTTTTTGAACATCCCAAATCGTCAATGTCATTGGAATTTGTAATATTCTCTTGGCGAGTAGAAGAAATCTTTCTCTTCCTATTCATGGGACTTGGAAAGCGACAAGATTTGACAAGGGCAGAGTTGATTGTATCACATTGATTTATGGAAATGTTTGAAGACAATGTATCCTGGAATTCTCCAATTAAATTGTGCAAATGACGAGCATAAAAGTTTCCAAACGACGGCAAGTCACAGGCGGATGGTAATACGACTTGATCACTCTCATTTACAGGCACATCGTACTTTGGTTGTTCTAGCCGAATGTCTGGTAAATCCAAAATACCATCAATTAAATCAACTGAGGAAAATACAGCGTCTTGAAGGACCCACGAATCTGAAAATACAGAAATAAACTTTGATAAGCTAATCGACTTTTAATGTACCAGGAAAATTATATTCGTAGTTTGCATGTTTCGTTTATGAAGAAAAGAAAATTGGGTCAAATAAACGACTTTTCTAGATTTTTAATTTGTCCAAAATCTAACAGTTGGTCAAAATAAACAACAGATTAAAGGATGACAACATTCAATGATAACTGTTTGTACGTAAACGACTCCACAAGGAACAGTAAATATAATGGACTTTACTGGGAATATGCAGTCTACTGGTTTAATTTCGATTCGGTTATTTATATTAATGGTAACTTACCTATTATATTAAAAAGATCCTGATTTTCACCAGCACAAGTTTCTGTTCGTTCAGTACAAGTATTACATGAGTTCAGTGACATATCTGAGTCAATTATCAGAGCTGGTTCCGAGGAATGTGAACTCTCGTTTAATCCAGGAAACTTCGTCTCATCTATGTGGTATGCTATATTTGTTTCAACGAACAAGGGTGTGGAGCAATCCGTGGTAGATGTGAATGAGCGAATAGGTAATTGGAAATCCATGCTGACTGTGTAACGTCAAGACCAGGAATGTATATATCAATGAAGGCAATTCTGGTTCTGTTGTCCTTATATACCTGTTACCTCTGAAAGAGAACAAATTCAAGATAATTCACGAGTCGACAGCTTCCGTCTGTACGCAATTAGCGGCGTGCTGTTTGTCTTTTCTTGTTTGTGGCAAATGTGTTTGAAAAGCTTGAAAGTCGTGGACACCCCTTCCCCCGTCTGTTTCCCATGGCTTAGTATGCGGATCAGCTGTACAGTCATTAATCATTGTTTAATCCCACTTACACTATGGTTGACCATAAACAGATCTGGACAATCCCCCACCTGAGACAAACAAATCAGCATTGTTACCCAGTCCACTTACTTGGGGTTCATTGGTAGACACCGTTGGGGGTCACGTCAATGGATTCTGTTGCATAACGAAAACCAAAATATACTAGAGCAATGATCTGTTACATGTTTCCATTCATCCATTCATTTAGTACAAGGAGAAAATAGAACAATAGTAAACATGCAAAGGGTTTATTCCATTTCATCTTGGGATTTAATGGAATATCTTAGCTTCAATTTTTAACAAGTCATGTTATTAAAAGGATTGGAGGTTAAGTGCATTAAAGGCCTGTATATTGATCAAAATTGGATGTGTGATCGTATACCATCCGTAATTCAGATGAAGCACCAATTTTATTAGAACAATAGATGATTGGACAAAAAATTAACATTGGTAGTCAGATTATGTTCAAAATTTATCTAAATCCATTTTAGCATAACGAAGTCACACACGGTTAAAAAATATTCCCAAAGATGACCAAAAATGTAAAGTTGACATTCACATATAATTCATTCCTCTAGAGCTTCTACAAGAAAACTGAGTTACTCGCTAGTATGTTAATGTTTCTAATCAGGAACATCACACGATTTCCGCCAAACATTAAGGAAATCGGATCAGAAAAAGATTTAATCCTCTTTTTGGTTACAGTATCCCCTGGGGTGTCGTTTAATCACCCGGAATAAGTACTTATTGCCTTTAGGAATCGTCAGCAGGGCGACGTGTCACCGCTGGTTGAATCGTGATAGGATACCTCCTACATCCAGTCACAGACTGTAATAGGACTGAACTTGATTATTTGCACAATAATTGTCTTTTCAAGTCACCTGTTTGGGCGCCAGATTAACAAGAACCATATCCACTTGTGTCAATATTCTAAGTTTGGATGATTATTACAAATATTTACATTCCCACCCTTTTTCAGGAACAAAGTGGTACTATAAGTTAAGCATCATTGTGACCACTGTTGAGAGATAAATAGAAGACAGTCGCGTACGATTTAATTGTACTCTCGCCTTAATAATGACTTAGTGACAGTTCGTCCACATAAGTCGGCAATAGTATGTGGATTCGCCAAATTTGGTGTTTATATGTTTAACGTTTAAAACAGCCAGCTCTAAAGATACAAATGTATATAAATTTATATAACCATTAATCCCACTGAGTAAGTCATTGAAACATCGTAACCTTTTAGGTTTGTTTAGATAATAACTTACCATAAGACAGCCTATACAAGAACCTGTTATATAACCATACCCCGACTATTAATCATCTCCTCTCAAAACAACCAATACTGTAATGACTTGATTGAAAACTAACATGGATTAACGCCAGGGAATGTTGGTAAATATCCCTTAGTTTTTTTATTTATTCAATACAAGGCCAACAGATCAAACTACCCAGTAACAGACAAGGAAAAAACACTATATATAGTACACTTACACAAATATTCATACAGTTTAACAATAATAACAAAAACGTATAAAATAACAATAAAATAAAAAAAAATGGACTATAATGGTTAAAAAAAATTGATTGAAAAAAGTAATGCTTATAAATTAAATGGTATTCACAAAAATATATAAAGAGGTGTAGAGTATCGTGTATCTATTATATTAGCCACAGGTTGCTTAAACAATCTCTTTGATTTTAAATTTACACATTGAGCCCCATTAAAAAAGGATGTTATTCTTGGTATAAATTAATGTTTTCTTACATTTATTCTGCTACGAGGAAAATCAAATAAAGGTCTGTTTCTAATATTTCTTACAGGTGCATACAAACACAGCTGCTCTAAAAGATTCGAATAATAGAATGTAAACATGTAAAATCAAAAATTGATCGCCTTGTCTCTAAAGATGAAATATTAAAATAAAAACACTACATAAAAACTCATAAAAACGAATAAATTTATTTTTGACTCTCTCTAGTTGAGCAGTTCTAACTTTACTACCAGGATTCCAAACAACAGAGCAATATTGCAATAACTAATGACCTGTACAATGACAACTACGTTTCTGTTGAATAAAAGTTTTTACAGCACCTTTTTATGAATCCTAATATTTTAAAAGCCTTGTTACATACAACATGAACATGATGTTTAAAAGTTAGCTTTTTATCTAGAACTACACCAAGGTCTTTAATTTGTTCTACCCTTTGAAGTACCATATCATTTATTTCATAATCATTGGCTATAAATGTAGTTTTTATTTGCGACAGTAATGCAGAATTGTGACATTTATTAGAATTTGAAAACCACCCTTGAAAAGTTGAACAACATTCGCATGTTTGAATTTATCGGAATAAGTACCAGTTCTAATTGACTTATTAAAAATCGAATATACTGGGGTTGCAAGTTCCTTTGCACATTCTTTTAACACTACCTCAGATATATTCTCAAGTCCACATGATTTTCTTTTATTAGTTCACTCAGGCATTGAACAATTTGCGAATATTCTAAATTAATGGTATTCAAAACTGTATTTTGAACAGATTGCATGTTGGTTAAAATTTCAGAATACGATTGTTTGGAAACTTTATGAAAGTTATCCGAAAAACATGGAGAAATACCAAGAGTCGAATCAAAAGCAATAGCATTGGAATGAATTGTAGTAGGTACTGAAACCGACTTCGCTTTTGGATTGAATCTGATGTATATCAGTAGGTATTATTATCATGATTAATGTTGACAGTATGACGATATCCATTTGTAGATATGCTGACAATTTAAATTTCAGTATATGAGCAATATTTGTTGTTGAAACACTGATAGGTCAGGCGCCTTTATTCAAATGTCCAATCCTTCATTATAACATTTTATTTAATTTTAATATTTTTGTTATTTTAATATTGTCATTTATATTTAAGTGTAATTCTTCTTTAATATAAGGACACAGAGACAATTACAGAGATAATCAAGAGGAAATTTTTCACATTATACCAAATATGTCCAGAAACACAAATAGAAATGTGTAATCATTCTCTGGCACGAATTATTGACATCCTCAAATACCTAATAACTTGTCGGGCCCGTAACTCAGAAGATAGCAGGTGCGAATACTGATCCTCTTCGATGTATCGTTCTCAGCTTCGAGATCCCTAACGGACCTCTGATAATTGAGGGAATCACACGAGGTTACTCCTGCAATCTCGGTGGTGGTTTTACTGTAGTTTCTTTCTACATTTAGTTATCAAAATCAACATTTTCACTGTGATTTAATTAAATGTATTTATAAATATAAAATATTTCCGTTGCAAGATGTAGCGATGTTTATAATAAATTGAAGTGTGTGTGGCTTAAGCTTATTCCCTTTTAACTATTTAAATCTGTAGAAACTTAATTTGATCTCGATTCCTGTCAAACTCTAGTCGAATTATCCTTCTGAGAAATTCAAAGTATCTATAACATATTTAAAAATTGTCATCACCAGCATGTGATCGCATGTTCAAAGGATTTAACATGTCCGTCAAAAGAAACGTTAAGCTGCTGCTAATTGTATCGTGATCATGGTTTTCTGCTTCACGTTCAAGTAGTTTAGGCTTGGACACACATACACAATAAGAACTTGGATATCGCATACTATATAACGTAACTAAGCGGCAATTCCTACTCTGTGTATTATTCCTTTGTTGAATACTGGACTTAAGCTGTCATTTTGGGAGTGTGTTGAGATGCCCAAAAAGTGTGTAATTAGTAAATAAAAAAGACTGTATCAATGCCTCAGTTGGCATTAGAGCTGTTGAAGCGTGTTAACTGACACATGCTTTGGTCTATTGCATTGCTAGGATCAAACAAATGGTTCCGGATATTGAAAGAAGTCCTGCTGTTTGGGAAATGGTACGAACATGCCTGTACACGTCTTTAAACATTTCTAACCCCACATTTTGATGCTGATAGACTCTTACTCTTGCCCCGTTAACCCTAAAATCATTGAGATACAAACATGTTATGAATCACATGTAAGTTTTCAAACAGCATTGCGAACTTATTTTTGTTTTATTCCCCAAATCTACATTATAAGACACAGAAGTTAACTTTATATCCAAAAATCGATATTATTGACAAAATCGTTAATTATTCTAAATGTGAAAAGAATTCCAATGCATGTTGTGTTTTTATATTTAAAAAAAGGTTTTGCAACAAAGAAAAGTACATACATTTGTTAACAAACAGAGTGCTCCCTTCCAATGTTTTGTGGATATTAGTCTAGACATATGTATGCGTGTAGTTGAAATAAAATGTACTAACTCAACACAAGTGTTATTACCAACTTATTGAAAGATATTGGTCCACAATTACGTGAACTCGGATCAAAATCAAGGAGTCTGTCGAAGAATTGCCGAAAAAAATTAAATGCATTCCATTGTTTGATGTCAGCCGTACTATGGTGTTTAACCATCAATTTGCTAAATTAAGTGTGAAATCAAACTGTTGGTTTTCTTCTAAATATAACTGCTGGTAATGTCATAATTGTTTATGAATATGCGTGTTAAACACATTAAACCTTTGTTGTTTCTCATTAAATATCAAAGAGGAGCAATTTGACATGTTATGTTGATTACTTGTCACCTGGCACCCACTCCCCGGACAACCCCCAAGTTAAGTAATCCTCCACGCCTTTGATACCTTAGGCAGATGCAGTTAAATAACACACATTTGTGATAAACAATATAAGAAACACCGCATGACAGTGAGTAATTTCGCCGTACACCAAAGCACAGGAGCATTGATTTTACCTACAGTTGATTGTCTATGTGAACTACCAGTTTCATAGAGAGAACAGAACCAGCCAATGAATGGTTGTACTGACTGGTTGGGGGAGGTGGTGGTCTCATTCAGAAACCCTCTGGACGGACTCTCTACTGCCGATGCTGTTAATGACACGTAGACCTCTAAGGCCTTCCAATTCCAACTTTCAAGATGACTAAGCCTACTATTGATAGTCGGCTGTTTATTGATTACACAATTATTTAAAACAAACAAAAAACAACAACAACAATAAATCAACCACTCGAAATGTTAATATTCAGCAGATAACTGCCTTTTCCACAATTGACGTTTAGTTTCGAGTTTCATAGAAAGCCTCTGACTAAGAGCCGTTTTTACCAAACACAATTATGTTATCTTTACTTAGCAATGGAAGATAACTCATTGTTCAACATAGCAGGTGCTTTAACCGTATGGTTGTGTTAGTGTGCATATTTCCTCAACGGTTAAACGACATCTCTGTCACATAACTGAAATATTCTTGAGAATGACACTAAACACTAATCTGTCAGTACACATTCAAAATGACTTGCGAACTGGTCAGATTTAAAATATCTTTAAAATAGCAATTTTGAGCCAATTGTTCAACGCTCAAGAACTAAATTTTACTCAAGCAGTATACTAGAGTACGGAATCTAGTCTATAAAAGCACCTACCCGTCTTTTCTAGAACAATAATGACAACAGTTTGAGATACTTGCAAATGGCTCTTGCTGTACGGTTTATTTGGATAAAAGAATTGATTTGATTTATATAAGCTACATTAGTATTTTTACATTGGTAGGCGTTATACATGCATTCTTTGCTATATGTAGAACAACACAACAAATTTGTATTTAAATAATGAATCCATGCTGTATGAATATAATCCGATTGACTGAATGATAGTACCAAATGGTATTTCACTTATAAGAGGACAGGGTACTCCAGCTGTAAATAACCCGAAATCTTTTAATACAATTCATCCTGGTTTTCGAGTATAAATATTTGTTCTGGGCTTAGTTGTAAAATTGGATAATTGGTCACTGACCTGTAATAATTTATAGCAAAAAAAAAACCCGAACATACTTAAATATAATTTTTGTTAACAACAACTTAGAAATAAATATTGTGACTAATTGTGTGTGTATAAGAAGCATTGTTAAAACTCACGATTTGAAAGACACTTTCAAGTACAAATTATTGAATGGGTGTGTAATTATTCTTTTTCAAACCCTTTAGCTAAGGGCAGTTTGTTTGATGAGTAGCAATGCTGTCGTTAAGCACTGGAGGAAAATTAACGTTCCAACATTATGGAAACGCTTCACATCTTGGTTGTGCTAGTGTCAATTATTGTTGGAATACACCACGTAAAAAACAATCAATAAATCAATCGATCAATCAATCAGTTTTTCTTTTCAATATTGCTTTCAAATCGATATAGGGAAAGAAGTTACAGACTCAAAACTTACGTGGATAAAGGATATTTAAGCTCCGTTACAGTCTGGTTTCGTTGATTGTAGATTTATTAATATCACAGACTGGGACAAGTATTCATATATATCGTGTGCAAAAATTTCGCATCCTTCTTTAGATCAGAAGGATCACTAAGTACACTCAACTGCTCCAGATGAAGTAACTTTTTACAGATTTAAGAGACGAAAGCCGATGTGAAATAAAAACCATTCTCAATTCTATCAGAACCTTTTTGTACGCATATGTATCTATTAATTTCCTCACTTGTCAGATGGGATTTTGCACTAAAAGACGTACGCAACAATGGATATGAGAAAAACAACAACATTATATTTGTTTATAAACTCTGTAAAAGACATTAACAGCACTTTCAGTTGAACAATATAAATCAATATATAATTGTTTATAAAACAGAAAAATGTTTAACAAGCAAAATACTTTATGACAATAAGCACCCTAAAAGTAGTCCAGCTCATTTATTTAACTTTTCCCGCAACACACAATAAATAAGAGGAATCGTCACTTATATCAGGTATCAACATTGTCTGTCACTCAAACTTTTAATGGGACTGAGACCAAAATGAAGCATAGAAGTTTGCTTATCACCAGGATAGATACATCTTTGCGTTAAAAAGTCATGAATAACACTCTCAACGCAGGTCTCTAAAGAGTAAGTGGTAGAATTGAATTCACTAGTTTCTGATTTCTGTCTCTTTGAACAGCCCAACTGTTCTAGACTATTGTTATTTGTAATATCTTGGTGAACAGAAAAAGACACCTTTCTTTTCCGTTTCATGGGTCTAAAAAAACGGCAGGATTCACATAATGGAGAGACGATTGTATCACAGATATTTTCGGTAACGTTTGATGACACTGTATCGGTAGATTCTATTATTACACTGGTTGTTGGTGAAATAACTTGACCCATCTCATTTACAGGCACATCATACTTTGGTAGCTCTTGTTGAATGTCTGGTAAATCCAAAATATAATCAACTGAAGGAAATAATACGTCTGAATCGACCCACGAATCTGAAAATACAAATATACAAATTGATCAGATAATGTAAATTTGAACGCAACAAGCTAAGAAAGCTCGCAATTCGTAATTCTCGTGTTTATTTTTTATTGAGAGTATTTAACTGTGTAACAGAAACGACTTTTCCAGAAGCGTTGCTTGTCCGTAGTATGAAAGTTGTTTGATAATTAACAACGGCTTAAAGGAGGACTAGATCCAAGAATCTCATTAAGCGTGCTTGAATGACACCACAGAAACAGATGATAAAATGGATTGACTGGAAATATGCAGGGGATTAATTGAGTTGCGGTTATCTATATCAATAGTAACATACCTATTATATTATAAAGATCCTGATTTTCACCAGCAAAAGTTTCTGTTCGTTCAGTCCAAGCATTACATGTGTTCAATGACATATCTGAGTCAATTATCAGAGCTGGTTCCGAGAAATGTGAACTCTCGTGTAATCCAGGAAACTTCGTCTCATCCATGTTGT
>JAQQZZ010042398.1:5000-10359 GCA_030265115.1 Mopalia vespertina | reverse complement strand
ATTGTGGTATTTTCTTCTAGGAGCTGATTCTAGACCTTGTTCTAATTTATAACTGTTCAGTTGTCTGAGGGTTTGGGCAAATATACACCTTCAACAGGTTGTTAGTATATTAATAGTCACGGGCAAGATGTAGCCGATCTGTTTGTGATGGTTTATATTACGTGATTTTCCTGTATTTGTCCTGTCTTGTCTTTCATTGCTGCCAATGGCGTGACAGGTGGTTTCCTTCACCCATTATGCTGGCACGCCGTCATGGGAGTGAAATAAGCTTTTGAACGGCGTTAAACCCCAATCAAACAAACAAATCAATATTAAAAGTCAATATATTTATTCACTTCATGAAACTTGCTAAAGTGTCTGTTTGTTTGATTACAGTTTTTCGCCGTATGTGCGGTTATTTCATTTATATGGGCGGAAGAAACCACGCCCAAACGCGCCTTGAAGACTAGAGTAAAGAGCTGGTAATATTGTAAAAACAAAAACTTCACTAGGAAATTTGAATATAAATTTAATTAAACACGCGCAATATATGTAATCAATGTTTTTTGATGAGACAACTGTGTGATAACAATGATATTGGATTCAAAGTTTTATCATGATAATATATATATATAAATATGCAAAATAGTTGAATATTAGTAGACTTCAATATTCTATCATTGTCTTGTAGGAGGTAAACTTGTGTAACTGTGTGATAAATGATAAACTTGTATTTCTACTTTTATTAAACGAAAAGAACATTATATTATTGCAGATATACGTTTGTATTTAACGATTCTTCTGTTATATATTTTATATTTTTCTCCATGCAATTATATGATGTGCAATGTATATAGTTTTTTTATAAGCGTATAATGGGAACTAGGGAATATTCAAGGAATCGGTAGCATGTATCGATTGCTACACATTAATTAAAAATTAAACTTATTTTTGAAAATCACTCAAGAGCCGAGAAGGTAAGAATATTCCACCTGACGCCCTCGGAATTCCAATATTTATAATATTCACAGGACAAAAATGTATATATCGAAGAATATTTGTTGTGTCTATCTCAAACAATCCCGGTTTGATGATTATTTGTTTTGGTTTATCAGTAAATTCCGTAGACCGATCTGTATGCTCGGCCCAAATGAAATTTCAATTACAGTCTAAAGAAGGTGGACTTTAATAATATGTCAACGAAGAGTTCGTTTCTGCGGAATTATTTGGACATCTCACGTTAAAATATAGCTGGTGTGAAAAAGGGGTTCCTCATATTGGCACATTTCTATAAATAAGTCTTTGTAATATTAAACGGGAGTCAATACTGATGTTTGTTTTGTGGTTTATTTTGTTATTTGGTATTTAAATAGACTGATTTGTTGTAACCTAACACTCCATGAGTCCAGAATAAGCCCACGATATATTCCACGTAAAATCCAACCGTTTTATAATGAAGGCATCATTCCATCAATGTGGGAACGTCGTGCCCGATGCCTTCATGACTGATTCCATCCAGAATACCGGATGCATGGAATGCTATAAGTACATGTATCTAGAAGTGACAAGAAAATACAATTTATAAGGATCTGCTTTTAAGCAGTTCGCTTCTTATTACTCTGTAAAATAGACTCTGACTGTCAAATACATGTGACAGTTTTAATGCTGCTTTATTCCGTTAAAAAGATCTAAGTGCGTATCGCCCATAAAGTGGGTGCTTCGTAAAATAATATCTCTTGTTTTTGCCTGTTTTATATTTCTGCAAAAAGTCAATTGTGATTATCGCGCCTAACAGTGGTAAATATAATCATATGTCTTGACAAAGAACGTGATGATTGAAATTTTTGTTGAATGTGGTTTACCCAATAATGTCGAAAAGGGCCATACCTACAAACGAATAAATGTGAAACACACAACAAACAAACTGAAAAGAAGAAATAAACCATACAACAATGATATAAATAAAATTGTATTCCGATTTATATTTCCTAAAAATACCAGTTTGCAGGTAAAGCTATTCTAAAAAAATGTCGAATATCTTGTTTGCTCCATATTTTCTCTACCAGATACTGGTTATTGCTTTCTCGCGAGATGTCTGCAGGTCACCTATATATATATCAACTCAAGATTAAGATATATTAGGAAACTTGTATCTGCGGGTTATTTAGAGCATGAGACGATTAATCGTGTTTTTATTTATCGACATCGCGGAACCAGTGTGATCAACTATTAGAAATATAACACCATTGTACCTACAGACATCCGCAAGATATGCACATCTGGCTATGGTTTTCTTCCAGCAATAATATCGCCGCTTCCATCATTTATTTAACTGTATTAAGATAATTAAGACGACATCAAATTCCCCAAGCGTGTAAATCGTATCCACACTGCGATTCAACTGAAGTTAGAGAAAATTGATTTTGACAAAAAAGAGCTGTCGTCAATTAGATTAATATTTATCATTTTGATTTTATCGGAAAACATCTCTATCTAAAGTTATAACACGGATCTAAAGTCCACAATTTAATCAGATAGGAGGTGCATACCTATATGTGAATGTTAAGGCTTATATATCCCAGTGTATTTTCTCGATTCAACTCTGTTAACTTATAATGAAGGTTTTCCTTATTTTGGCGACTTTAGCCATTTCTCTACCTAGTTTGTGTGGGTAAGTAGTGGGTCTTATAACAGTAGTTAAACGTCTTATTTATAAGTATATTCGTTATTGTTGAATAACATCTTAGCAAGTTAATCAGGTATTAATTTGGAAAATCTTTGATACTAAAACGCTCTTGGGTTGAATAAGTCAGACATCAAAGCACGAGTTATGAAGTGAATCTGTTTAAGTTTTGTTTATAGATGTAACTTTAACATTAAAGAAGACAATCGATCATTCCGCCTTTCGACCAGACTTTGACTCTTACGCATCGACCCGCCATCTTATATATCATAAAAATACACACACACTGTGTGGAGTTTATTTGATCACGTTTCGTATCTGATTTACGATTTCATTCTAAGCGAAGTCCAAATGGATATTTCGTACGATAACTGTTTTCTATGTTTGGTTTTAAATCAATTGCTGGTAACGATTCCCTCGCCAGAAGGGCTTTCAACGGAAACAGTACTTTATCAATAAAGATGGATATTCAATTCGAACCAGCCGTTTTCTCGACCGAAGTTTATTGAGCATTATAAAGAGTTAAGACCCATTAGCTATGTAGACGCACCTTGGCTATGCTTTTTTAAATTAAATCAATACATTACATTAATTATTTATACATGTATCTGTCGATTATTCTCACATGGCAATATTTTGCCGAAGTGTTGCAGTTGGGTGTTTATTTAAAACTCCAGCTTGGAAAAATAGTAATAATAAAAATAACTAATAATAAGCCTAATAAGCCTAATAAGCCTAATAAGCCTAATAATAATAATAATAATAATAATAATAATAAAAATGATAATAATAATACTAAAGGTTAATAAAGTGATCCAGAACATTACTTGATTGGAACTAAAGGTTGACACATTCTCATCTTATGGAATTTTCAGTTGTCATGTTTATTTTAAGCTTCTGGTCAAATTATCTTTCTTCAAAAAGTTCATTATTAAGATACCAATTTATGTCATTAAATTTAACGGCTTGTTTGACTGCTTTGTATGAATGTTTAAAGGTGGGTGAGTGTGTTTGGGGGGGGGGGGGGGTGTGTGTGTGTGTAAAATTCAGGTTTATTTTATTTAAGGTAAAATGAAACTATCTGACGGACAAAATAAAAAGAACATACCCTGATGTAGTATATATCACACGGATTAGTTCGAAAGCGTCCAGACAAATTACTAAGTCGCCCTGAAATTTCATGCAGTATGGTTAAATACATCGACATCTGCTTAACTCTGTGTTTTGAATGTGGCTAAAACAATCTTAATTATCTCCCTTGCAAAATAGCTTTGAATTAAACCATTGTGTAATGCTTTAGATTTAAACTCTGGGATAAATTAATCAGTTTTGCAGAGCTTTCACGAAAAGATAACAATAATTTATTTAAATGAAAGAATTATCTAGACTAGTAATTTCTAGTTTTACGTTTAGTGTGTTATCTAATTACCTATAAAGTAGATGTGACAGAGGTGTATAGTTTTGGTCTAAATTGGCGGCGCCCATCGATCTGATGAAATTTGCTCGATAGAGCTGCAATGTTACTCTATATAGAGTGATATCGAGCGACAGTGAGTCTTAGGTCTGTTAATCAGGCCTCGGTTGACTCCTAACTGCCAATATTTCAGTTAAATAAATAACGGCCATCAAAATATTTGGCGTACAAAGTTAAACATTTGCAATACAAACGAGGTTTTTTTTTTCTCTTTTAGGCATTAAAATAACATAAATGCCACTTATTATATTTTCATTTATTTCAGTTACACTTTATACCCAACATCGGATAAAAAGTCACGTGATTTATTCAGGTATGTCAGGCCGATAGAATACAATGTAGTAGATTTTAACGCCTATAACATTTGCGATTCATCAATGCTGGGTTACTACATTTCTCTGTACACAATGCCACAAAACTTTCGTATATATTTTGAAAATGTTATGAGAGAAAATCATCAACTGCAGAAGTCGAAACTTTTTATTGCACGTTAAACTACAGTTTAGTGTTTTGATGTATGCACCTATTTAGAATGATATATTTAATATTTCTTTCAATGTTTTTAATGATATGCACGTGTCTGATTGTTGTGGGTTAAACATGGATGGAGGCGAAACTCTGATTCAATTTGAAACTACGTTCGAGTCGGGTTTGTTTGGTAAGATGACACAAATGCAGAACTGAAACGTTGTAGAGTTTGTGTAATCACCGATATGCCGACATGCCGACATTGCTATGCTGGTAAATTGGGGGGAAAATCGGGCATGTCGTTTATGTAATCACGAATTGGTACGAGACTTGTATGATAAGTATCTACACCAGTCACCTGTCTCTTAAACACTTAGATGTCTTTTTTTATTAGCGATAGATTAAAAGTGGTTCAGGAGTCCAAAGCAAGTCTGACTGAGCCACGGAGCAGCTCATGACATCGGGTCTATTGCCCTATTTCTATTTAATACAAATTGATAGAATTTATTGTACTTACTGAAAAAAAAACTTGTAACATTTTCAGATCATGGAAGTTGGAACACGCCAAAGTCTATAACAATCAGTTTTTGGAAGAAAAGAAATATCTGACTTTCAAGAGAAACCTCAAATTCATCAACGACTTGAACGAAGAAAACAGGTTTTTGAATTTTTAGCTTTCTTTACCACTTTTAGAATATAACAAAGATAGACAGTGGTTGACGTATCTCTGAGGTAACTCAAGAACAGCACAAAAC
>JAQQZZ010042387.1:0-10360 GCA_030265115.1 Mopalia vespertina | reverse complement strand
TACTGCCCCGCCGCCCACCCCCCCCCCCCCCCCCACACACCAAAAAAAAATAAATACAAAACTTGAAGTGGGTTCATTAATGAATCATTAAAATTTTACTATTTTAACTACATGGAATGAAAACGCATGGCCGAAGAGAGAACAATGGAGAGAACAAACATAATATGCAATCTCGAAAAACAACCTTCACACTGTGTTATGTTTTTTGTTTGTAAGTGAAACAAGATGGCTGGATAATACATTCGGCGATGTTGTAGACTGTTTATATAGACATTGCGAACTGTTGTTTGTGTAATAAACATACATTCTTGAAATTGAAGGTCTTGCATGGTTGTCTGATTCTTTAACATTGGTATTGCCCATTTGTAGGGGACAAGACCTATGTAGAGGCCTAGTAGGATTAATTTTTCATCAGAAAAATTATGAGCAACCACACTGATATCAGCGCAATATTCTATTGCAAATTATAAAACCTCTGGTCAAAAAGTTAATCAGTGTTGGTCTTTAGAGATTTGATATTTTGCTCAGGTTAAAATGATTGAAAAATATTCGCAACGTTTTATGTTATAAATTGGAACTTTATCGGATGATTATAATGTGACTTTACTAAAACAAAACCCGTTTGCAGAACAATAATAATTCAGACCTGCTTTACTTGTATAATTTGGAGTATTTTGTACACATTATTGATGCTGACTACACAAATACGTTACGCCTAACATGTGAAGTACTAGACAAAAAACAAATGTTAAAATACTCAATTTTAAATCCATGAAGGCAAAAATAACAGAAAAAGCAACATAAAATACTCGAAAAGACATTTATAAAAGAGGAAAATACGCATGATGAACAGAAATACTCTAAAATCTATTTAATGTCTTGCTAGACCACTTGGTCGGTTTTAAGAACACCCGTTGTATTCAGTCTCTAATGCAGAAGAATTTAAATCTGTACCATATATATGTATATATTTTGGAAAAGCTTGAATACTCAGGATTACATTTATGTGAATTTGGTGAAAATCCAATTATTATTCCTAAAAATATGCAAAATGAGTAAATGTCAACAGAAAACAATAGACTGCATTTTTCATGGTTTATTATTTGAAGTGCAATAACGATAAGACTAAAGAGTAAAATAGTCCTTAAACTAGTAAACGGTGCCTATTTTTTGGGAAATGTTGATTAGAACGATCCCAGTGGATTGTTTTGTTTATCCCACCTTGGAAAGTCTTATAAAAATGTAACATACAACTTTCAGAAAACATTTTTAAAAAATCAAGTACGAACTTCTAAAAAATGAGGCATCGTTTACTAGATCGCTTTGTGTTCTATACAATGGTACAAATTTGAAGTTTCTAACATAAATAGTTTTCTAGAATTACGCCTTGGAAAATGTCTGCTTAAAACTGAGTTGCCAGAAAGAGACAATTAAAGGTTTGCGACTTGTATATATGATCATGGGAAAACTAAATTATAGGCTCCAAGTTAACTGTTTGTAACTAGAGTTTCGGATTACTTTTTTCACCAAGATATAATTTGAATACGTTACTCCTAATCCATTCGATAAAAATTGGTTCATTTGAAACCAAGAGGTCCAGTAAGACCTAAAAAAAATGGTCAGAAATACTTCTTTAAACTATTTTGTATAAATAAAATTGATTCCGGGTAGGCAATTTTGGGAAAATGTTATCGTCTAACTAGAAAATGCACTCGCTGTGTATTTACAAAGGTTAATCTAGAAATACATATTTATACGAGAAACAGCCACTTAATTGGCTATTTTGTCACGTGATATATTATAAACAATATCCACGGATCTGTGAAAAGGCGGTCTCAGTTATCTACAATAAATATAAAATATAGTGGATATTTATCATATTGAATTATAAAACAAGTTTTCCAAGCGAGGTTTGTGCTGTATTTCTTTGTAATTCACAAACATCCGAGATATTTGGGCGCGTGGAATTGACTCTCTGTTTTAGTTGAGAATAAGACAATATGAGATATTTAGGAGGGTTAGATTATACCGAAATAACCTGCTTAATAGCTTTCAAAGTGTTGGGCAGAAATGGCAAATTTATTGTTATTGAAGATAAATAAGTTTGAAATAGCACATAAATTATCTGAAAGAGAAAAGGGTAAAACCTTTGTCACATTTACAACTGGTTTTACTGTATATGAAAGGAAGATTTCTAGTGATTGATTTTATCGAGAAAAAACAGTATATTTAGCCTGGGATTACAATATACAGGGATATGTAACAGCAAGCTTTACCTTGAATTGCCAATGAAATCACGAATTCTCTCACGGAACGCGGGAACTGGCGAGATGCTATACCGGTTTGCAAGCGACGAAGGCAGTGGCGTTGAACGAAAATTACATGAATTCATTGTTTAATACTTCCATTTTACAGCTGCTTTAAGAAAAATTTAAAAGATTAAAGTACATATAAACGACTATCGTTAATTCCGTTGAAAGTATTATTATAACTCGGAGAAAGGCCGTTAGAGTAAAAAAACGATCTAGTGTTGAAGAAAGAGAACGCGATCGGGACTCTTCTGGTGTCTTAAATCGCTAAGGCAGTTTTTCATTCACCCCCTTGTCAACCATGTAAATCCTTCAAAGAGATGGTAATGTTGTCAAGTTTCATTCTCAATTCAGATAAATTTATATTTCGATTATTTTTTTAGACTGCAGAAACTGCGAAAATCAAGCAAATAGTATATTTTTATATTTTGGGGGCGTGAATGGATTAAATTCTACTTGTTTTTCCGACTATTAACTGACATTGGATATCAATAGAGGAGAAGTTAATGCTCGTTCTTATATATTCACATTCCCTATATGTCAAATATTTATATGTTTTTGCGGACCTTTAAAACAACCAAAACGATCGTGAAAGAGGGAGATTCTCATGAGCTAGCTATCTATGCGCTCTGAGAACTGACAAGCTCACCAGTTTTCCGAACGCTTTAATTACACTGACAAATGAGAACAATACCGAGTACCTGATTTTGTATGGATTGGGCCTGAACAGGCCGAGCTTCATATCCCTGTATATTGTCATCCCGGATTCAGCAGATTGTTTAGTATTAGCGAAAATAGTATGTGTTAAATTATTTTAAACTGATCTTTATTGACTTTTAAAATTATAGATCACATCATTTCATAGCAAGCATCATTTTGTTACATTTGTTGACAGTTGTACACACCGTAGTCAAGTTAACAATGCATATACAGTAATGATTTGTTGAATTTCTCAATGGACAATAACATTATTGAACTTCAACGATAACCTAAGTGATTCCCAATCAGAATTAAAGGCTTCAGTATTTCCATCAATTTTCATACGCTCTCTATCTTCATCATTTAACTCAATTCATAGAGAAGAGAAGTGGAATTTAACCCTAATTTACATTTATAAACATACCATCTGGCAGCAAGTATGCACAAATTAAGAACCTTTTTTTTCTCTCATTTTCAGCTTCAAGAATTAATCTGATATATAAATAGTAGTTTTACTTTCTCCCTTTAATATCACAAATAAATTGGATATGTATTTCCAACTATTAATCACACTGGCACAGGGTATGTCAATTAATTAAAATTATATATCTATACAAGCGAAATTATCAAATAGAGTACTAATTAGCGAGCAATCAGTGCAATGTTATTGTCTTGTACCAAACTGGCTTGATTTGAAGCGACTGTTTACGAAGTTACTAACAATACATTGGCTATTAAGATAACTCCGAAAAATATTATACATTCATAATTGACTCAACGTTTCGGTTTATTGGTCAAACCATTATTTCGTTCTGCACCGTAAAATTCTTGTATGTTTGCACGTAAACCGTACTGTAGCTCAGTCGATTAGAGCGCTGGTCCTGCTGTCGAACCACCCAAGTTAATTTTACACATGTAGAATTCTTTTCAACATATGTAAAATTGTTTTTCACATATGTTGACTTCTTTTTCACATATGTAAAATAAAAATGTATTTTACATATGTAGCATTCTTTTCAACATATGTAAATTTCTTTTTCACATAAGTAAAATAAAATACAAAAACCTAACTATTTCACATATCTGAAAAACAATTTTACTTATGTAACATAAACTTCTCTTTTACATATGTACAAAAGAGTTCCACTTATCAAAAAAATGATAAATGATTTCTCACCAAAGCAAAAGACCGTATCCAACCTTCGTTTGTGCTCCTGTCGTCTTGTGTAAACTTTTAAGACGAATGCAAAGACGGAAGGAATATATTCCACATGCTGTGCAAGTTTAATCTCAACAGGGCACACTCCCAAGTCGAGAGAGTTGATCAGGAAATGGTCCCCCATGCAGCGAGATTACAACAACAACAAAGCGTGGCGCAGTCCTATGTTATGTACTGCCAAAAGTCCAACACTCGCATATATTTTCAGCCAAAAACGGCTGAAACACAAAACCATACATTCTGTTACGAAAAATGCTAATACGGTGACAAATAAAGAGTGAATATTATATCAGGCGACGGGTTTATTTTTATTCAGTATTTTTATTGTAGTCTACATCAAATCATTTTATATGTACGTGTACAGGCTTCCATACAATTAATTCACAATAGCGCACAAGCTTAGTGCTATTAAAGTGATTAACTATAAAAATGTATCAAAGAAGCAATTAACAATTACTTTCTTACAGAGGATACAACATATTATATTAATATATGCTTAATTTACAATATGGTCCTTCGATACCACCATATCGTCAAGGCAACCCATATGACATTGACAACGCAATGTTACATTTGACTACGCAACACTGTAATCAATGTTCTACAGAATAATACAATTCACTTACCCTCTCAACAAAAATGGCAAACACGAGTAAATTTCACTTCTCGATATCCATACATAGGTATTACATCAACAGACTAACTCGGTTCACATCACTCAATCAGGATAATAACCTGTTATTACAAAATACAAGCTGTAATATTCCTTCACAGACGAACCACTCAAAAATGCAATGTTTTACGCTCATACAAAATAAATGGTGTCTACATGTACCATCTAGCTACAGTAATGTTAACCTTTATTGTTGGCAAAATACACAGGAGTGCAAAATAGAAAAATCCATTAAAATAAACACTTTGTCGACGGGAAAAGGAGACAGAAGTTTAGAGAATGTGTTAATGTTACAAATGGCAAAATGTAAGAAACATTCTCACACGGTTGACTTCAAGTATACAAGTAGAGTGGTTGGTGACGTCAAATGAACTGCAGAAATAACACATTCCCCTATTGCAGAGTATTGTCAATTAACGCCTTGAAATGATGACAAATAAATACACTGTAGTGTTGATATTTTACACAAATACAGTTAAGAATAATTAAACGCCTTACAAAACACCTGAATATCTTTTATGTAACCCCAAATTTGCGAAAACCCCACTTTCAATTTTCATTATTTCTAGACAGGGTTTCGTATTTTCTGATTGTCGAGCTAAAACATACCCGTTTTGCACAAATGACACATTTGTGTCAAACCACACTTTTTGCCTTTGATGACATGTTAAAATGTCTTTGTTAGGATATTAGTGATATTTAGTAACACTGCCCAGAAGTACTCATCGGAAATCAAACATCACGGATATTCATTTTTCCGAGATCCTACTGAAGGATGTCATTGATACTACAAATAGAAGTGCTCTGTTAAAAAGACATGCTTTTCGCTCTCCAAAACAACTGTGTTCAACCCTGTTTTGTTAATACGTATGTGCGATGAGCAGTCAACTAGCAGTTCTGGTCTGAAGTATCACATGATCTTGCTGCTGTCCACGATTTGCAGTCCGGAGAATCAAATTCGAGTGTAACACAGTACCTGATCGATTAACTTAACTTGTGCTGTTAGCCGTTCTTAAGCACTTGAAGAAAGGTAAAAGACGAAATGCATTGTATTCCAGTTGAGAGAAACTAAACTAAGTGCATAATTAGGGGTTCACGTTAATTGATTTCAGCACAATGACTCCTATATAACAACGTTATATGCAGTGACACATAGGATGAACCCTTTGAAACCTCATTGACAGCTGTGACTAAATGCATTTTGAAAATATTCATCACGTTATAAATATTTATCAGGTTATGACTTCATCGGATCATTATTTTACCTCCATATGTTGAAAACTTTCAACCATTTTGAACTTTTGGCATCATTTTTAGGTATTTTTAAATTATTGTTTTTCGGCTGTAATAGCAGATATAGTGCCAACAACAATTTGATCACAGTTCTAGTAATGTTACGTTTTAAGAAAAAGCATACCAAGGTGTTCGTTCTCATTATTTGGATTGATTATATTTTATTTTTTAATAGGACATAACTATACCTGTTTTCCATTGCCAATCACTATACTTCATTTTTCAGAAGGAAAATGCAGTTTATTCTTCACGTTTGGAGACTAATCAGTTTGAAATCAATTGATATATTTCATTTGATGTGTATTGGAAACATTTTACACATGTTTTCCTTGGAAAAATAAATTTCATTTAAATCTCGGTGATCACCTTAATACAAGTTTAGGACAACCTTAGAACGACAAGCGGCTTTCGCTAGATTACTAACTGCGCAATAAAAAGCTAGAAGACGTTTCTTTGTACAAAAAGATCATGACGAATCGGTGTAACAAAACAACATATCAGCAGGTTACTACATTTGGAAACTATGTCTTATGATAAATGACCAATAGCTGTACAGTTTTCATGCTAATTTGCCAGATTCAGCCTACGAACCTAAATAAGAATATTGATCGGCTCGCTTCTTTCAACGGAAGCCTATATCTGACATAACAACAATTAGTGCATACTATATTACCATTGCAATATTTTGCGCGAAAACTAAACACAACGTTTAACCCTGGCTCTTATATATATTTTGAATAAATGAAGAGAGAAAAATTTGCTTGCCTCCACCTGGATTCCTGACCTTTGGGTTACAGGCACAACACGGCCCTTATATAAGGTTAAACGTTATGTTTATATTGAAGACCTAAACACACAGCAGTATGTAGAATAAACATACTGATTAACATCTAAACGTTTAAGTAAACATAACAACTGAAAAGTAAACATTTTAACACAATGATAAACATATTAAGCGTCAACAAGATTTACAGTGTAGCTATAAGGGCAGTTTGTTTGAAGAGCAGCAATGCCGTTTTTAGGCCTACTTGGCACTGGAGGAAGATTAACGTTCCAGCATTATGACAACACTTCACAACTTGGTTATACCTGGGATTACTATATACAGTATATAATATAGTAATCCCAGGTTATATTGGTGTCAATTATTGCAGAAATAATGAAAATAAGTGAAAATATCCTTAAGCAACGTAAAACACCAATCAAACAAAAAAATCAGCTAATGTTTTAAAGCACGTCTATCAAAAAAGGACCTTGGAGTTCTACCAACACCAACGCTTTGCTTTATCCAGCACATTTTTGTTAATTATACAACAAGGCTCTAAGAATGAAAGGCTTTTCAAAACGCATTTTTACATCGTTCGACTAAATTTCATGTATAAAAAATATTGTATGCTTCCTATGTAAGACGTCGGCTGGAATTCCCATAGAATAATAAACATCTATTGACAAGTTTGTAAAGGTCAAATAAAGTGTTCAAAAAGTAACTGAGCTATAAGACAAACTATAAGTATTTTCGTTATTTTGGGATAACACTTTCTTAGTTTGAACAGATTCCAGTTCAGAAACTTTTGCAGGTTGAAACCCGTCCGGGAATCGAACCCACGACCATCAGAGTTAGGCACCGAATCGCCAACAGTAAATGCCAGCCACCTAGGCCACTCTGCCTTCTACTAAATGGAAGGTTAGTCAGCTGGAGTCTAGGTAGCGGACATTCACTACCACTCAATCTATAACTATGTTCGTGAACACTACAGTGCCGTATGCCATCATTTTAAGCTTTCTGTTTTATCGGATGGAAAACGTTTCATGGACACGTCGTTCTTATGCAAAGCTGTTCACGATTTACACAAATATAATGAACTGACATCCTCTTTGTTTCTAAATACCCCGACTCGTGTGTTAAGTTCAACTCATATGATTAATATTCCAATGTATCAGGTGAATATCCGGCGCTATAGCTCATTTATCAGAACACAAGAACTAAGCATGAACCTTGTGAACGAAATCTAGTTTTTGATATATCTACTAGCGATTTCTCGATATTTGAGTGCCTTTTATCTATTTTCAGCGAGTTTTCATTATGTAATAAGGCATAAGTGTGTATAGTGTTTCAGTCACCGGTTGTTCAGCAACTTTAAATATGAAGATTCATTTTAATATGGGTATAAAGAATTACAGTCGATTTACATTCCATTATTTTCAATTGTTTTATTACTCTTATTGTTTGATTCATGTATCATTGTTTTTATCAGACCGCTAGTTCTGATCCTTGTGACCTGTTAAGGACTGAATGTCAAAATGAAAAAAGCGAAATAAAATTGTGTAATACATGTTGTAATCAGCCTATTAGTTTGAGTCCGTGTGACCAGTTTGGAACGGAATGTCAAAATGAAATAGAGGAAATTAAATTGTTAAATACATGTTTTAATGTTGTCATCAGCTCACTAGTTTGAGAGAACAGCTTAACCAGCATCCAGGAATAACCCCCCCGGATAAATAATGGTCTACAATTTCCTTTTATTTAACCGTAATCAAACATAACCACGAATTGGAACTAAATACACAAGTACTTTAATCCTATAATGTCAAGCTTATGACATGACCTTTATTTGACAACAGTAATTGCCCTAAATCATTGTACTTTGGTATTACAAAATACATCATACACAGCTATATATATATAGAAGGGGTTATGTTTGGTAGGTTACACTCCCAAAGGACTTGAGCAATTTCAGAGGTAAGTTTTCGTTTATAAGTCTTTTATTACGTTTATCGCTAGCCGTGCTGAAAGCTTGGTCAATTTTGAGGAAAATAATGCTGTTTTAGCCAATCACGACGAGGCATATTTGTCTCAGCGTTATGAATGTAACTATATTTTTGGAAATGTATATTTGTGGAAAACTTGGATTCTTAGGTTTACAAATATGTACATTTGATGAAGCTCCAATAGTCATTTTTAAACTTGAAATTCAGATAAAAAAGAAAGCGGGTATTTTGGTCTATAGTTGTTTTAACACCGAGTTAATTAATTTATCAAGAAGAATGTGCCCTGAACTAAAACAAAATCAGAATGTTGCATTAATTTTATTTAGGAAATCGTATAAACCGAATACATATATCGAAACTCACCATATTGCGGTATATTTGATGCTCTCGCTGAGCTCTTTATACTGTAACAACTTTGATGTTTCTATGGTTACCATTCATCAAGACATAAAAGAGAATAATCCACTGTTGTTCCACTGATAAGTCTAGTGTAGTACAAAATTATAACAATTCCAAACAAAGAAAACTTCATGTATGCTCGACGTTTCGATCCTTTTTTTATCAGGAGTACTGATGAAAAAGTAAAGTGTCGAAAAGTCGAGCAAACATGAAGTTTGAAAAATTGGAAGTGTTCGAAATAGGCGTTTAGATATTGGGTTCACATTCTGCCTACATGTCATCTCGATGTTGGAGGATGACCCGATGACAAATGAATCTAAGGCACATATGAGACTCAAAAACCATATCATAGAGAGCCTAATCTACTGTGATCGGACCCTACTCCCGATAATCTCCAACACCGTGCCAATGACTCCCTCATAATTCTGATTACAGGAAAAGTTATTAGGAGACTGGTGATGCAATATGACAGATGCATTGTGAACAATATTTGATTAATTATTTAAAAGCACTTATATATTTAACAATCAAAAGACACTAATTTAGTGACCCTGGGTCAGTGCTTCCCGTAGGGAATAGAATAGAACAGATTACAATACAATATATTATATTTAACGTCGGTTTTACAACGATTAACACTAGCTCACGTAGGAGCTATTATCGCTGACATAGGGAACGATGTGCGGTCTTTACTGGGATGATAATTCGTGGTAGTTCTGCGGTAAGTCCTACTAACCAGATAACCGAGTCAGAATCCCTGTGTATGAAACCAACACTTCATTTCTCTACAATTAAAAATATATCTTTAACAAATGTACAACATTTAATAGTGAATGAAATTGAAAAATTCTAACGCCAGCTGAAGAGTGATAAAATGTTAAATTCTCAATCAATTACCTATTAAGGACTTGTTTTGTTTTTTTAATCTTGATAATGCAAAAAGATTGACAAAAAATAAGTATTCTAGAATGTTTTTTTTAAGATTTAAGTTGTAAAATG
>JAQQZZ010042376.1:0-10360 GCA_030265115.1 Mopalia vespertina | reverse complement strand
GAAGTCCTAAAATGTAATGTATAACGAATAGTATTTGACTGTATAATTGAAGTCCTAAAATGTAATGTATAACGAATAGTATTTGACTGTATAATTGAAGTCCTAAAATGTAATGTATAACGAATAGTATTTGACTGTATAATTGAACACATATTAGCCGATAAGTGCAAAAACTTAAAATTACACAGTTATGTACATTCTAACTCTGTATCTCTAAATAAGGCTACATGACATGAAAGACTATTAGAGACACAGAACTCTACATCTAGGAACATCCGTACTTTGGTGGTGAAGTTTCCAGTGACTATCAGGAACCGGGTGCTCTCCCTTGTTCCAATGTTGTCCGGAATTTTTCGTGACAATATAGCAGCAATTGCCATCATACAAGTGAAATAATAATCAAAAGAACAACAAAGCAATCAAATCATACAGATAATACAAACACACAGACATCAATTCAAATGATATTAATGCTATAATGGTATCTTCTCTTCTATATTAACGCTAGAATAGTCGAAAAAACATTCTTACGATAAGAGCTCTTGTCTTAAACTTCTTTGAATTTGTTTCAGATATACTCCCCAAAATCATATCAAAGAATGGAATAAAAATCAGGACTTCGGCTCTCAGTGGCCTACTAAAACAACCAGAATTATTGGTAAGCTATGTGTTGTTTGTCGTAGTTTTTCTTCTTTTTTATTAATTTGTAAACTTGGTGGATATGTTCTAGTTAAGTTTATTCGTAACACTTATAAACTAATTTAACCAAGACAGACCTTGTATGAAATATTCAGGTACAGTGTTTGTTTTAAGTTTTGTTTTAATTAATTTTTATTTAAATTTTCAGAGAACTGGTCAAAGCTAGCCATTTTACCCTCTAGTGGTTCACCACGTGACCAGATTATACTCACCGGTGACATAACTAGAGGCCAAGGTTTTACAGGTATGAATAAAGGGATTAGAATTTTTCTGAAATGGTAAGCTTCAGTCATCTTCCAGAGGCAAGGCAAAATGGAAGATCACCGTATCCAGCCTTTCTGATAGGGTGTATGTCTGGTTTTACGTATTTTGACCCTAGCCGTCGGAGAACCATAATCCGAGTACATAGTATCTCTTTATATAAACTCCTATAGAGACACCATGTGACATAACGTTGATTATTTGCATTCTGACCTATAGCTTTATGTGCCGGACATCTATTGGCACATACACAAAACCCGTGGGAACCCCAGCCTATCAGCGAAGCTCTATCGCACAACAGTCACGTGTATTTGCTTTGATTGTTCCTTTTAAACATCCTTAGACTCTAAGAAATAGTCCAACGACTGGATTTGGATGTTATTTAAACTGTGAACAGAAAACCTGCTCTAAATCGTGTTTATAAGTTGATTTCGTGCACTGCTTTCTGTCATAACTTTTTGCCGCCAGTCGTAGACTCCTCACGTCGTTTAAACGGCTTATTCCATTGGCCGGTAGATTTAGGGTAAACCCCAGATGGGACAAGATTATGTGTCTTTAGTCGACTCAGATAACACGATAGAGGTTGTTAATGTGCTAAGGTTAATAGGCCTACGCCCATGTCTTAGCCTTGGCTCGCAAATATGTCGGAAGACTGATTTAGAAGGTTTGAGAATAGTGTAACAAATGTGAACTTAATAGAGAGAATTCCACTCCTGTATAACAAAACGTTTCAAGATAACTGCAATTTCCAAGATTGGATGTTCAAAAGTGTAAGCATATTGAGTAAACGTTATATTTTACTTTCTTAAAGGATGTAAAAACACAACTGAAGTGACCTTATACAGCCAGATCCGAGAGCAATGACTGAAAGTGAAGAATTCAAAGTACATCAGTCAAAGTGTCAAAGACCAAATACATGAGATATACCTTGACGAGACAACAAACCATTTAAACCAGTTGGTGTTTGGTGAACCGGATATCAACGTGATCTCTTTCTGCGCAGGGACGGAAGTGAAGCGACCTACCAATATTGATCTCGGCCATGATCAGGACCCGTGCCTGGTACCCAAACCTCCAGTTTACCCCCGGGGTCCCAGCACCCGAAGATCCGGACGAATGACAAAGATCAGAGCTACTAAGAATAACATGGCCTGCCTCAGTCCTGTCGCCGAATCCCCGAGACAGCCATAAATCAACTCAATCTCCCATCGCCTAAATCCTTGTTTGTACAGTTGAAAAAAATCATGGGCTGACTTCTCTTGACACTTATGACATTTTCTTGTCCATTTTATTATCCTATCATGTTTTCTCTTCCATTTTATATGCACGAAACTTGAATTGGATGTTACAGCAATAAACTGCCATATTTCCTAACAGTTTTTGGGTGAGAATTGTGTTTTTGTTTACGACTACGAAATCTATATCGGCATTCAATAATTTCAACATTTTTTGTGAGTAATTTTTTTCTATGAGTATCATCCCTTGCTTCTGAACAAATAAGATACCCGCCAAGCACGCACCGTTTGATTGCACTGTGGGTAATGGAAGAGTTTTTGGTGATTACCACTTTTGTCTTTACGTCGCACTGGAGGAAGATTAACGTTCCCCCCCCAAAATGCCAGTTAGTTTTGAAATGCACTGTCGAAATATAAGGAAATACTGTTAGGCACGGCTTGAAACCCTAACCAATCGACCTATTAACTTTAAATTTAGGTTAAGACTAAAATCTCTTCGGTCCAAGTTAACAAAGCCTTTCTGACGTCCGTCCGTCCAATTTGGAAATTTGAAAGCCTGTCTTGGGCTACTGTGTATTGATACACATCAATTTATTACTTCTTTAAATGGCAATTAGAAGTTGGATAATCTAAAAAAAAAAAGAATTTCATATGGATAATAACTTCTTGGTTTCTTGGTCACACCTTTTCAAACTCATTTCAGAGAACGTTTTCAATCGCAAACGATCCTGAAATGTGATTGAAATGTTGTGACCAAGAAACCCAGAAGTTGTTATCTCTATGAAATTCTTGCTAGTGTTATTTATAATTTATTGATACGAAAAATCTTAAAACTGAACATTCTCAAAACATCTCAACATTTGAAATTTGGTATGAAACTGGTTTGTGAAATCGGTCCTAATACTAAAATTCGCTCTTACCTTTCTTGCAAAGAATATCAGAACTAATTTAAGTAACTATTCTTAAGTAAATGTTAATTCATTCTCCCTTTCATATTTTGACGGCCCATTTAATTTGACGTTCACACTGTGTTTAGTCATACACCATTCTCAACTACTTTTGTATTACTGAAAGAAGGACGTTTGGATTGAGTGATACGGCATAAGAAAAAATGCACCGTATATCCACTGTCGAATGCTTCTCATCTTCCTCGTTCTAGCATTAATAATTAGTTAAGTAGCACATTGCATACTCCAAAGAAAGTGTTTAACTTCTGTTTATAAACAAACCACCTTAAGAAGCAACGGTAATCAGATAGCTGAATATGATACATTTTTTATTGTATAGCGAAAGAAAATTTAGCTCGACTCGATCGGGATTCGAACTGGGTCTCTGGTCAGCAGGGCTAGCGTTTAAACCGACTGAGATACAAAGGCTTACGGCAGAACGACCACGAATTTACATCCAAGTATAGGCGGCGAAATAGACGAACCTTTCTTTACGAGACGCACTAACCTAAGGTCAATAAATAAGTGTATTTATATTTTATAGAGAAATACATATATGTGTATGTTGTTATGTTGTCTCTATTCGTTGTTCAGTTTTGGAAAGTGAAAACCCAAATATTGAGTCAAATTGAGGTTTCCCCCTTCCTTTGGAATTGGTCCTCTGTCCTGGTCGTTGTACGTTTGATTCGGGTTTACAGCCGTACTTAAAGTTATTTCACTCATATGACGGCTAGCCAGTCCAATGGAGGAAAGGAACCACAATTGACATCACAGGCAACAAACACGACAAGACCAGACACTCACAACATATCGGCTTCTTGTTGTCCCTAAGCTAAGAGATCAACCAGGGCAATACAAAGTTAGCTCCCTCACACACGTTGTTATTGCTGTCTTTTCTAAGCACTGGAGGATTGTGCTATATACAAGCAATTAATGTTGCAGTACACCTTCGTCATATAAGTGAAATACCTGTGAAGCATGGCGTTTATTATCAACCAATCAATCAATCTTTTGGAGTCGTGATTTTAGTATATTACGATAAACTGATCAATTGTATTTCTAAGAAAAGAGTTCATAAACGCAGACATCAACTGCCGTTTATTTGTTTAGCAAAGATAATCATACTTTTATTTACAATGGGAGCGAAATGTAGATTTAACACGGTCTACAATGAGCACTGATTTAATGTACAACAGCTATATATATAAGCCAACTATCCATTTACAGTGAGCATACCATTATATATATGGGAGACAACCTATATGACCAAACACGGGTACGCTCGTATAACCAGCTGTCGACCACTACCCGTACCTCAGTCTTGTCGGCCGTATACCTCAGTCTTGCCAGCCGTACCTCAGTCTTGCCGGAGGTTCCTCAGTCTTGGCGGCCGTACCTCAGTCTTGCCGGAGGTTCCTCAGTCTTGCCGACCTTACCCAGTCGTGTCTACTGTACCTCAGCCTTGGCGGCCGTACCTCAGTCTTGCCGGAGGTTCCTCAGTCTTGCCGACCGTACCCAGTCGTGTCTACTGTACCTCAGTCTTGTCGACCGTACGTCAGTCTTACCCACCGTACCCAGTCGTGTCTACCGTACCTCAGTCTTGTCGACCGTACCTCAGTCTTGCCGACCGTGCCTCAGTCTTGCCGACCGTACCCAGTCGTGCCGACGGTACCTCAGTCTTGCCGGTCGTACTTCAGCCTTGCCGGCCGTACATCAGCCTTGCCGGCCGTACTTCAGCCTTGCCGGCCGTACCTCAGTCTTGTCCAGTCAGGTACGGATATTGTTCGACCGCTGGTTATACGAGCGTATACACGGGCAGCTATTTCATTTATTACACAGATATTATGCATGTACAGATATAGATTAACGGTGTGTTTATTGCAGCTTCACGTAAATTGGATTGATGTCATTTTAAGTAAATGAACACAATTCATTTTGCTCCATAGTACTGAAGAGAAATGTAATCACATGGCTCATGTTACGATTAGCACTTGTATAATTGGCATTTATTGAGACATATTTTTGCGCATTTATCACGAGCATGAAATATTAAATTCAATGTGTTTTCTTTTAAATAATATTATACAGTATTGTTGAATGAAATGTGTTGATATTGGTCTCATAGCTACACTTTTATACTGATAATCAATGTAATCAAAGAGGCCAAATTGCATAACGGATATTAAAAAAAAAATAATAAAAAAATATTTGCGATGACGACTTATTCAAATTGTCTCCCTTTGCTAAAACATACAAAAATACTGTTTGGTCAAACTATATAACAGCTTGGCATGTAGGTCATGCCGTTTAGTTAGTCCATAAGAAAAACGGTCATTAATAAATTTATTTTAGGAATTTTAAACATTTCATGCTAGTCCACCCATGTAAGTCTTCCTACAATGCATAGACGATTTTTCAAAGATTTTTCCCAAACAAATTATTAAGAAGAATTTAATCGAAGTTTACATTTGAATGACGCAAAGTATTAGCTTACCGAAAATACCAACTTATAGTCTGAGATTTATATTAAATAAAAAACTATAAGCCTTTAAAATGTTAATGGCCTTCTGCGTGTCTCTTCTTCAAGCGGATGTTCTCAGTTAATTTATGAGTTTCCTGGACAATCATAGAATTTCAGACAGATTTGATTCATAATTGCACTATAATTCTTCGATATAACCTCCTTGAACGCGTCTGTTCTTCTCTTTTACACAATGTTCGAACTTCGTTTTTTATTTGCTGGGTTTTATGAGAGTAGCTGCTGATGAGCTTTCTATCATCTGTTGAGGCCCAGCACAATTTCTATCGCAGATTGTCACAGATAAATTAATCAAAATCGTCATATCGATTAGCTGATGCGTCTTAATTTTGTGGGTCAATAAAATTGTCCTGGTTTGCTGATGTTCCATTTGATTGGTCAGCAGAATAAAAAATCGATGGTCAGTGACTTTTCAATTGACCAATCACTTTGTGTTTCCGACGTACATATCGTAAGAAGGGTCTTGTTTCCGGTGCAGACTACTTCTTGTGGCACTTCTAGTGTTGGTTGACGTGGTAACACGAGAGATGTCCAGGACTCGTTTGTATTCTTTTCTCACCTGCAAAATAAACATTAAAAATCATGATTGTGACACATTGGACAGAGGAACGGACTTTCACCGCCCATCAACTATATTCTCCTTACACCCCTTTTCACTGGCCATCAACTATATTCTCCTTACACCCCTTTTCACTGGTCATCAGCTAGATTGTCCTTACACACCTTTTCACTGGCCATCAACTAGATTCTATTAAAACACCTTTTCACTGGCCATCAACTAGATTCTCCTTACACACCTTTTCATGAAGAACCTTTTCTCTGTTGCTTTGTAACGCCAGTTCATCTTGCTTACGACTTTCATATTTATGAAAGTTAATTCGATTCATTTCCAGTAATCCTATCTAGTACACTAATCAATAACCCTCTACTTATTAACGGATTCTTGCTTATTCAGCAGTGTGCCAAATAACTGACATTAAATGCTGGCGAGTGGTTACCTGACGAAATGTCATTCCCAAGTATTTTGGAGCCATCCTGTGATTGGTCATTAAGACAAACCAATCCACAACGTTATGTAAGATTAGCTAGATCTAGTTGAAACAGAGCGATTCTGCTAAGCTATCTTAAGTATGGTTTTAATAAGATTAGAATATGTTTAAAGAAAATCTACCTTTTTGTTGAGGAGACAATGGAAACAGAAGATGAAGAGTCCTTGTAAACTGTTCAAGACCGTGAAGATGTAGGCCATGACAATCGTCTCCTGGTTGATGTAGAAATAACCGAAGACCCAGGTCAAGCCAAGCAGAACCTCCAACGCAAGAGCACCCTGGATCCAAGCTCTGAAAAACCAGTGTGTGCATGTGTAACAAAAACATTCCGCATTTGTTTAATTTTTTTACAAATTTTATGTCATATTTGTTGATTAGCCGATTGGTGACAGTACATCATAAACTGTTAATACAAAAACATTCCGCATTTGTTTAATTTTTTACAAATTTTATGACATATTTGTTGATTAATCGATTGGTGAAAGTACATCATAAACTGTTAATACAAAAGGCGAATTAATTCATTCAATTGGTGGCATTTTTGTTCAGTGCGTTGCACAAAACTTTTCAACACATCTGACAGCTTTTTGCCCCCAAATCAAACCGCCAGACTAAGAAGATTATAAAGGGGCGGGGGGATATTAAAAGTATGTGCCTTAAAAGTTTAGATTATGTTTGATAATTTCATACGATATAATTTGCAAACTTGGCTGCCCCCATGAAAATGTCACGACATATGTTAAAATGTGCAGCATTTTGATTAGGCGGCATCGAAACAAATTTAACTTTCATGAAGTTATTTAACATAATTAAAATTGTTTATGGCACTCACTTGTTATATATGTCCCCCCTCCCCTCTACCCCCCCCCCCCCCCTCTCTAACTATAGGTCATTCTTTGATGAAAGACATACATACAGTATACTTGAATTCCTGAGCGTACGGTGTACTCACCTTGTACTATCCGAACGATTCTTCTCTTTGATGACATACTCAGAGTGTTTGCACACGGTACTCATGGCGTACGTAAGAATTATAGCGTTCACCTAAACCAAATTTTATAATAATAATAATTATAATACATGTAATTGGAAAATTAATAATAATCTTTATTTCATATCGATATTCTCATAGGTAATTAAATCTCTTTTCATGAAAGTCGAGATTAGTATAGTTTAATGGCAACGTGAAACAATCAAACACCAAAACGAAACGCTTGCTTCAACTTCAAACTACCCAACTAAATATTGTTCTTAAATTTAATTAATTTAACTTGTTTAAAAATACAGTTAAAATTTACGAGAGAGAGTAAAACCAAGCCAATATTGAAATGATTTAACACATTTCTGTGAACGTCCCTTTTCTAATGTTTTGTTTTACATACACTTTCTATACTGGCTAGACATATACCGGCCTCCACGTGTAGTCTACATTGAAGGATTTTCTTACAATTTCTGTTTGTTTTCTTATCACTTTTTTCGAGACACGTGGGCCTAATGTATATTTTAAAAAAAAAACAGTTAACAAATTCCTCACAGAGGATCCTTTATGACATACGCACAGTTTTTATCAAGTTTAAAAAATAATTAAAAAAATTTACGCATCGGTTGAACGTCAAACAGAGCATCCGTGACAGGCAATGTTCCTAAGATTCTATGTGTGACGTAACATCTTAGACTTGTCAATTATATCATTCATATTCATTCCCTGGACTTAATATAAAAACAAAAGTGGTAGGCCTTTCATTAAATACGTGATTAAATAGTAACCATGCCAAGGTGCTTATAAAAGTGACTTTTATTACATCAAACTTAGCAAACATCTATAATTGGCTCGATCTTCTAACTGACTTCAGGAGTTCTAATTTGGAACTTTAATTAAATACAGTGGTACGATTCAAAGAGCTACAAATATGCAAGTGAAAGGCAAATTAATTCAATTAAATCCAAAGCCATTTTTGCCTCTTTATATATATTTTTTCATTATTTCCGACAGCCTCAGGCGCAATTGATGCACGATAGATTTATTGACGTCACAGAGTTCGTTAGACGCGGCACTCATCGGAAAGCTCCACATTTGGATTGGCTCGTGTGTACTTAAAGAGATAACATCTTGAAACGATTATACTTGTGAAAACTCAAAGATTTATGGTTTTGTAATTAGAGCTGACCCAGCAATGACCTAACGGTGCAACAAAATTCTTGTAATGAGACAGGCTTTAAACTCACTTGAATTTAATGAGGGGGAGGAGTGAAGATTTTTTATACGACACGTAGGCCTACACATAAATTGTGCAGGGAGAAACTCACGTAAATAAGACTTAGAAATATTTCTGTAATGGCTCGGTATGTTCGTATGTCATAAAGGTTATTCAACTGATATTTGAAGCTGGTCTCAAGGGGTCAAAAGTGTTATCTGGGAACTGATTTTCAACGTTTCCCTTTAATTTCTCTATGAAATGTCACGACGAAGCATTGCATATCATATGCATTTCGCAGATGTCTAAGCTCGATACTCGTTTGAATAGAAATAGCCCATGCTATTGAGATTTGTGGTTTAGCTTTAAAAAAAACCACCGACAACAACAACAACCACCTCGCAATATACAGTTAAACCTTGTTTATTTAGGCCGTATACTTATGGTTATTGCACTAACATGGCCTATGACGGCCTGTCAGTCCTATCAGTGATGGTGTATTTTAAAGCACCATCGACGCTACTGGTCAAAGGCAAGGGGCAGATTAAATCGCTAATCTAGGATTAGAGATAGAGCCTTCAAGACAAAGCGACGTCTTATCCAGGACGGCTGGCATCAGAGTGCAAAGGATGGGGCTAAGTGTGCCAAGTGCTACAATAAATACATTTTTAGGCTCCAAGCTTTGGTTTTAGAGCAGGCAGTCACAGGAATTTCTCAGATACCAACCTAATCAAAGTTAGGAACGGAAGTTTTCGTTTTTACACAAAATATATCAATCGAGAGTGAAATATGTAACATAAAATGAAATAAATTGAGCATTATGTGGATGGGTTTTTTTTAGTAAAATTTACCAAACATTAACATTTTATCATAAAAAAAGGAATTTTTTATTTTTGATGATGGCAAAATATCACTTGCTTGAAAATTTCCATAAATCCTTCTTGAAACATACTAAGGTGTTAGTGGCATTACCAGGGCCGGATTAAGCTCCACAGATGCCCTAAGCACTAAAAATATTTTGACCCCATATATATGTACTTTAAAATATATACAATAATACGCCATATGATATCATTTTACTCTTCAACATGAATCTAAACTTCCAGCAAGATGAAAAATAATGTTCAGTTTCGTCTCCTTCCACTTATTATCTACCCACTTTTGATCAGTTTTCACCTATTTTTTTTATCAGTTTTCACCTATTTTTTGATCAGTTTTCATCTATTTTTTTTAGTTGCAAAGTCTTTGATGAGATCCTCAAACTAAACCTTACATTTCCCATGTAATATCATATTTATGTGTATATAATTGTTTTCATTTCATGTGGGCCCTGGCTAATAAAGCAGCACCATTTCTGTGGTGTCCCCTTCTATTGATGCCCTAAGCACCTGCTTATTTTGCTTCATGGTTAATCCAGCCTTGAATACTACCTATC
>JAQQZZ010042365.1:0-10361 GCA_030265115.1 Mopalia vespertina | reverse complement strand
TGCGACTATTGAGATCATCGTGACTCAAAGTTATATGACCATTTGATGAAAACAATTTCCTTGCTCTTTCCAAACAATATAAACTTGTTGGGAAGAATTTAAAATATGGAATTATTACTTGACCTTTAAAATGTTATATTATAAACGAAGAAGCTGGTTTATTGTGGAAAATTAGTAAGCCCTTCGGGGTTTCTTTTCCCGCCAGGTTTCCAGAAGAATCATTTTAAACATCACGTAACTCAGGTTACTTGGTATTTTGAACATACACATTTAAATTAACAGTACACGCTGTTTATATATTGTGGCATACGGGTTACTTTGAGATCACATAATGCTTAGATTTTTTCTTAGTCTTTCTGTCTAGATTCTCACTTCCTCTATGTCCATGCCGTTTACTTGTACGATGTAAATTTGATATGTTTTCCTGCATTTTCCTGGTGAATAAAATGAAATGCACGCCGCCTGTGGACTGTTTGTTTCCTGTGCCTTGTCCTGAAGACGATGGCGGTCTCCTCGACTCATTGGGCGTATTCGCTGTCATATAAATTAAGTAACTTTAACTTTATTCTCATCAAACACGCAAATATAACGGAGGAATTGCCAAAACCTACATCTGGTAATGAAACATACTTTTGTCAAAATCATCGTAAAAACTCACTTCTGATATACATTGTATAACTCAAGAAGGAGTCTTTTTTTTTACATTTTCAAAGTGTTCCGTTCTATTTCGCTTTTCTGTGTCTTCTACCATCCGCTCTCAGAGAAAGCGACCATATCCTCGTTTCTTTTGCAGACGTTTTGACATTGTCATTAAAAATGATCAGAATGATACATGTCTGTTGTCAATAATAACAGATGTGTCTGTCCAGTCACTATTCCATGCCCTGTGGTCAATCTCTTCACCATGGTCGACAACTCTTGGAAGTCTTTTGAATCTCTTTGGATCATCGGCAAGTCACAGACATTCGGAATTGATTAGAACTGTAATTACCTTGCCTGGGCTGAGCTACATCAATCTTTATTGATCAGATTCAATCTCTCTATAGGAAACGACAACGGACTTTTGTGTCAGTTAGGAGGATATAAGGGTGTAATAATAATAGTAGACTAAGGTTATTGACCGTAAAGAAAAAAGAAAGACCATTAAATTTTATATAATGTACAAATTTTGTTTTAAAAGAATGACGATAATAATTTCAAAACTACAACAACGTAATTATATGTACAACTATGGCAAATGTGATTTATTATTCACAAAGGAAAATTAATGGTAGTAAATCTTATTATAAACTTAATAATGTTTTATATATTATTACATATAACATTGAAAATGTATTTTAAAAGAAAGACGATAATAATTATTAAATTATAACTAACTAATTATATGTACAACAATGTAAAGTGATTGTAACTTACACAGGACGATGAATGGTAGTAAATCCGGTTAAATAAAATAAATTAATAATATATTGTTTAAGACTCATACGTGGGTTGAATTAAATACATAAAACACAATCTCCTGAGCTACTCCACGTAATCGTTTACTTATACGAGCTTTCTGCCAACATACCGGGGCCTTTCTCACTTCAGAAAGGCCCCGGTATGTGGATCGAAAGCTCGTATAAGTACATGTAAATGATTACGTGGAGTAGCTCAGGAGTTGTGTTTTATTTATTTAAATGAATTATGTTTGTTACTTAAAAAGACTAATGATTGGGAGGAAAGCCCAGGTGAATAAGGGCATTACTTTATAGCATAATATGTTTAAAAGTCAAACAATAATTCCATATTTAAAAATTTTTCCAGCAATTTTATGTTGTTTGGAAAGAGCAAGAAAATCGTTTTCGTCAAAGGGTCATATAACTTTGGGTGTCGATAATCCCAATACTATTTCCAGATAGCATCGGTAAACCTGTCCAATTGATGTCATTCATGGCGAGGTCGACGAGATTTAAAGACTCATAAAATTGATTTGATCCATAAAGTTGCCGTTCCATTATAAGACACCTCTTGAAAAGGCAGATTTTAGCTGTTATTATGAAGAAATATTAGGCGAAAATTGAATTTATGACAGCGTTGGCCATAAAAGTTGTGACATATTATACTGCTAAAGGTATTTGATGATTAGGAGAAAGTCGGGGGGCTTCAGCAGTCAAATACCGCAGTTTTCTTAAAGTATTTTGGAATTTTAAAAAAGTGTTAATTTGGAAATAACATGTTGGTTTCCGGAAGAACTTTTTCTCCAATCGGTGTCTTAACGACACAAATTTGCTTCATTGTGGACACGTGGTTCTCTGTCCTGTAATACTATTCTTATGTAGTTGTTTTTATTAGTATTGGCATTTTATGTATTGAAATACAGGTTTAACTCGTTTGATTCAGGATAAATCGCTTCCTGATGGATTGCTCCAAACCAGTAAAACACACAATAAAAGTTAGCAGGACTACACTAATGAAACATAAGTCCATCCGACACAAATCTAAAAAAACACATTGCAAACTAGACCTTACAAACTCTATCGTGAATGCCAGTTTAAGCAGGAAGGGAAACTTAAAAATCCACTCGTATTACAATCAAGCTATACGCCACCAATTTTAGTCGCGATGGGAAATCATTTGTCCTTAATAACCCGGTTCTATATAGATCAGCATTGTCAATTCTGTACACATCATTTCTTCTTACAGATCAAATAGAGGTCATGGCAAGGTCAAACTGGTTTATTTGAAATCCAAACCGATATTATATGACTTGACCCGGAGAAAAGGTAAATTATCCGATTGAACTATTTGCCTTATAGCCGGCTTTGTTTGTTTGTAAGATTTGGGTTTAACGTCGTACTCAATGGTATTTCACTTATATGACGACGGATTGTCCCCTACAAAACTGTTCATTGCTTAAATGCGTTGGAAAACCGGGAAGTAACCCCGTTAAAACCACCATGGACGGAACATCGGAGTAGGGTAAGTAGGCAGACACGTTAACCACTAAGCAAGAGTAGCGGGCCATGACAACAAACAGCTTTTTACTTACAAGGAGATAGAAAGGCCATTAAGAACACTCGGGTATAAACAATGGGATCGTGTTAATTCTGTTCCAGAAAAAGGCGATATGATTTTAGATGCTTTTGTGTGGTAGTTTAAGGTGCAGAGGAATCTAGTATTTTGGGCGTCTGTAAACTTGCTAAGGGGGCGGCCAACTTGAAATGTGTCACATATGAGTTTTACATTGTCTTGGTGTTGGAACGTTAAAGTATTTCAATTGGACCTAATATGTCTAACTTAAATTAGCACTTCGGCCTGCATATAATTTCAAATTGCATGAGTCTGTCTTGGGATTTAGCACAAATTGATGGTTAATTGCTATCAGCCAAATGAATTCGCCAGACCCTGACGTGCTGAGTTAGGTGCACGATTGGCTTTTCACGCACTTTCTCGCGTTACTTTTCATCTACGGCAGTCAGCCAACGTGTGATCTATAACGTCACGTGATGTTTAACCCAGAATAAATGATAATAAAGCCAATGGTGTACCTTAATGGACGTGCTTTGCGTCTTACTATACAGTTAACAACACAAGTAGTAGATACGTAAATGGCATTATGTATTACATTACAGATGTAAATGTTTCTAATTCACTGAGTTTTTTTCTGAACAACAATAGCTGCTTATCCGTATGGCTACTGTTCGTGTTTTGGCAGTGTGTGCGTGTGTAATTTAAAGGTCCAGAAATCCAACTCTACAATCTTGTGGAAATACTGGCGAAAGCTAGTGACAACAACAACCTATGGTTAGTCTTAAATATGCTACCTCATCATTATTGCATTTTATCAATGAAAACTACAAATTACAATTTGAACAAAATTGTTGTCTGCCATTTTATGTTCAATAACTGTGATGCTCAATGACATCGTTATAAATGTCAGAATATGTGTTAGTTTAGTTGGATAGATGACGGCGTCTTTGTCAGATCCGTGTGGCTTTCTTTTATCAGCTGATTTCACTTGACAGTTATGGTATTGAACTCCGGGATTCTATTAGGAATGGCGTCACGGGTCTTTGACAGATTCATTCATCATACTCAGATATTCCCCAAAACTATTGATTTTCCTTCAGCCTGTGACACCGAAGTCGAAAGCAATGTCGACTTTGATGTGTGTTGCGTTTAACATGTTTTGCACGATTAATATTGATCTGTATAATACATTACATCAATTGAACAAAATATACCTGAGCACCTATTTCAATGTATTCATGTAGCCGATACAATATAATCAACGCCACGCAAAAACGTATTGGGCTACAGTGGTGGTTCAGTGGTTAACGTGTCCGCCTACTGACTGTACTTCCTTGTTTTGATCACGGGTTCGAGTGCTTTTCATGTACATGTATATGCTGGGCATGCTTGCTAGAAACCAGAGTTCGAATGCCGGTGGAGGCAAGCAAAAGTTTATTTCTCTACCTTAAACATATATGAGTGATCGTGGCAATCGTGGATGTGATTTTGACGAGATTTCCTCCTGGGTTTTCATCCTGTTTAACTAAGTCATGACGCGAAGTGGACAGACGGACATCATATAAGTGAAATACACTTGAGTACGACGTAAATCGACTATCAAGCAAAGAAACAAAACAAATACAATCGCTTTAATAAAATAAAGTTGTGAATTTCAATAAAGATGAATATTTATAGAATTGCTCTCTTTTCTTTCAGTAAAATCTGAACCTTTTACATAATGACAGAGTTTTCTTTGCCAACGATTTTGGATAAATATTTTATGACATAAGGAAATAAGGAAATGACCATCCATTTAAAAGTTAACTACTGTAATTATGCATATCAGAAAATAAATGATGTGTTGATTGTCCACAAAATCCATATTTGGTAAGCAGCCCTACCACCGCAATTTCAACAACATAAAAGGTTTTCAAATAATTCTAATGCAACTCGTCTCTGGCATCTAAAGACAAACACTTTCTTAGTTAACTTGTATGAACAGTAGAGCAATAATTATTTTTAAGTCTTCTGATTATGTCCAACTTACATCCAAAAAGGGTTAGTATAGGATTTTACAAAATTATAGTCTGTTCAAACTAAGAAAGTGTTATCCCAAAAAATGAAAACACTGTTTTACTCACTTTCTAAAATGACACAAGAATAAATTCAAAACTAGACATTCATATACATAATTGGATCGTGTTTAATAGTTTTTATTCAATTCTGCCACAAGGACGTGTTACGCTATCGGTCATCGTCCAGAGTATATCAAGAGACTTCCAGTAAATTAACAATCAAACGGTTTGCCACAGCTGTAGTCGGCTGATTGGTCTGGGTTTATCTCGGCTGACTACACTGTGCCAAACAGGCGGATAAAATTAGTCAATCGTGGTGTCTTGCACAATCCCTTTAAGGTGCACAGAAACCGTAACATACTTTTATAATCAACAGGGGGTTTTTCTTCGTTCTTAATCGTTTAGAAGATAGAACACGCTCAAGTGACCTGACACAGATTTGACGAAGTTCCTAAGACCATGGTATTGCTTCATAAAGCGACCCACACGACACAATACCACCAGTACTGGGGCCAGTTGCCCGGAAGTCGATTAGTCGCTATTACCAGATACAATCGCTAATAGAGGACCTTTAACATAGCGTGACTGAATCTAATAATGTTTTTTTTTTACCGCCATTGTTCTTTAACTATCATTTTAAAATATCATACAGGATTTTCCACCGGACAAACATTTATCGATTAAAATGGCTGCTGAATTACACTGCAACAGAACCGTTGACGGTCTTTTCATGTTCAATAACTGTGATCCTGAACCATATTGTAATAAATGTCCAAAAATGTGTTACTAAAGTGGGGTAGATCATCGTGTTTTTGTCAGATCCTTGTAGCTTTCTTTTATCAGCTGATATCATTTGACAGTTATAATATTGAACTCCGGAATTCTATTAGGAATGGCGTCACGTGTGTTTGACTGATACATTCATCATAGTCACATATTCCCAAAACTTATCGATTTTCCTTCAACCTGTGACACCGAAATAGAAATCAACGGCGCCTTTGATGTGTGTTCGGTGCAACTTTTTTGCACGAGGAATATTGATTTTACATTACGTTACATAATTGATTAATTCCAAATTGACTGTCTATTTCAGTGTATTCGTGTACACAACATTATTAAGGCAGCATAGAAGTGGTTTGTTCAATTAAACAAGAAAATAAGTGATGAATTACAATAATGATGAAGTTATAACGTTAACGGAATGTCTTTCCAATCCACTATATACATAAAATGGAAAGTCGTTTGATCAGTGAAATAACCTGAGGTAGGACGTTGACCACTAAACAATCTCATTTCCTTATCGACATAGACCAATGTCTTCGGTTCAGAATTCTACTGAAATTTACAAATAAATGCAAAATGAAATTGGGATCTGTTTAAAGCCGTTTGTTTTTATAGAAAGCAAAACATAAATTACAACATTAATGTAAAGATAACCATTTCTCCTAGTGTTCTATGAAAATGCTGAAAAATGTAATAAAATCGAATTTTACGCTTATTAAGGTAACGCTAACAACCATCCCAGCTAACCCTCTTATCCGATTCGTTTACATACGGGCCAATCTTTTACGCAGCCTCCGTATAATGGACGTGAATCATAGTTGTCAAAGTCTGTGATATATCCGTAGAAGAGCATAAAATGTCGTGTGGATCAAACAAAATAAATGTGGATTCGGGAATGCCGTGAGACGCAATTATTCTATCTTTCACCTCAGAGATTGCCTCAAGACCTCGGTTATTTCGTTACTACGAGGTGACGTTACACACTTGTCTCGATCACTTTTTAGAGTTCCACTATTCTACGTTTCGAGAAGATCAAAGAGAAAAACAGTTTGATTGATGGCAGGTTCAAGTCTCAAACCGCGGTGAAACATGTTATCATTTAATGTTGGTTTTCAAGGTCAAATGATTGCGACATTTACACTATTCAGTTAGATTTATTTACTGATTTACATGGGTTGTAAGCAAACCTTAAGGTGTTTCGTGTCAGCCTAATGTGTGAACAAAATTAACTTCTATGTCTAGCTTAAACTCCCAATCAATAAGCTTTTGAACTGCTTTCCGTTCAGAGTGTCTAATGGCGTACATTATTTTCAGTAAGACCTGTCATTGTCACTTTTATTTAATTCTCCTCCGCTGTGCAGACTATGTTATTTTCCACGTATCTCTTGAATGAGTGTCTTGTGCATATCTACTAAATTGGAGAGCGAGTCAGCTGTTCTACTTGATACAATAATGTCAAGTGATGTACGTTTGGTAAGCCTTGTAAGTACTGGTTGCATGATGTACCGGTATGATCGAATCATGAATTTAAATATTAACGTGATGTGTGTTTGGTAAGTTCAATAAGGACTGGTTGTAAGAAGTATGACCGAATCATAAATTTAAAAGTAGACGTGATGTTTGTTTATTGGCTACTTAGATAGTTTGAAGTACATTTATCAATCATTTATATTTGTGCATTCATACCTCATTTTACCATAATTTAGATGTTCATTTTTTTTTAAAATTTTAAATTAGTTTTGACATAGCAATAATCTTTATTGTTGTTCTCGATGCCATTAAAAGAGGCCGGAGCAAATAAAGTAATTATTGACAGCACTTTTGGATTTCCTCCACAAAGCATTCACTGTATCAAGAACATCAATAGTTTACGTCAGAATTTTATACCAGATGATTTACCATTTTATAGTTTATTTGAGAAACGAGATTATCTGTCCCTAAAATTACCCGAGTTGACGTAATTGATCTTTCCTACGGGTCAAGTTATATAAAATCGGTTTGGATTGCATATAAACCAGTTTGACCTTGCCGCGACCTTTAATTTGAACTGTAAGGAGATATGATGGGTATATAATTGATGATGCTGATCTCTATAGTAACAGGATATTAAGGACAAATGATTTCCCATCGCGACTAAAATTGGCGGCGTATGGCTGGGTTGTAATACAAATGAATTATAAACTTTACCTCCTTTCTTACAATGGAATCCACGATAGAGTTCATAAGCCCTAGTTTGCAATGTATTTTATTTTTTGTTTTAGATTTGTGTCGGATAGACGAATGGACTTATTTTCCATTAGTGTAGTCCTGCTAACTTGTATTGGTGTGCATGTGTGTTTTACTGGTTTGGAACAATCCCACGGGAAGCGACTTATTCTGAATCAGACGAGTTTAACCTGTATTTGAACACATAAAGAACCAATACTAATAACCACAACAAGATAAGAATAGTATTAGAGGACAGAAAACCACGTGTCCACACCGATTAAAGAAAAAGTTCTTCCGGAAACCAACATGTTATTTCCAAATTAACACTTTCTTTAATTTCCAAAATTCTTTAAGAAAACTGCTGTATTTGACTGCTGAAGCCCACCGACTTTCTCCTAATCATCAAATACCTTTAGCAGTATAATATGTCACAACTATTATGGCCAACGCTGTCATAAATTCAATTTCCGCCTAATATTTCTTCATAATAACAGTTAAAATCTGCCTTTTCAAGAGGTGTCTTATAATGGAACGGCAACTTTATGGATCAAATCAATTTTAGGAGTCTATAAATCTTGTCGACCTCGCTATGAATGACATCAGTTGGATAGGTTTACCGATGCTATCTGGAAAAAGTATTGAGATTATCGACACTCAAAGTTACATGACCCTTTGACGAAAACGATTTTCTTGCTCTTTCCAAACAACATAAAGTTGCTGGGAAGATTTTTAAATATGGAATTATTGTTTGACTTTTAAACATATTATGCTTTAAAGTAATGCCCTTATTCACCTGGGCTTTCCTCCCAATCATTAGTCTTTTTAAGTAACAAACATTATTAATTTAAATAAATAAAACACAACTACTGAGCTACTCCACGTCATCATTTACTTATACGAACTTTTCGTTCACATGCCGGGGCATTTCTTAAGTGAGAAAGGCCCTGGCATGTTAGCCGAAAGGTCGTATAAGTAAATGATTACGTGGAGTAGTTCAGGAGATTGTGTTTTATGTATTTCATTCAACCCACGTATGAGTCTTAAACAATATATTATTAATTTATTTTATTATAACCAGATTTACTACCATTCATCATCCTGTGTAAGTTGCAATCACTTTACATTGTTGTACATATAATTACTTATAATAATACATTATAATTATAATCGTCTTTGTTTTAAAATACATTTTCAATGTTATATGTACGAATATATAAAACATTAAGTTTATAATCAGATTTACTACCATTCATTTACCTTTGTGAGTAATAAATCATTTGCCATACTTGTACATACAATTACGTAGTTGTCATTTTATAATTATTATTGTCTTTTGTTCAAAACAAACTGTTCAAGTTATTTCAAATTTGCTGGTCTTTCTTCTTTCTTTATGGTCAATATCCTTAGTCTACTATTATTGAAAATTATATTATTACACCCTTATTACCTCCTAACTGACACAAAAGTCCGTTGTCGTTTCTTATAGAGAGATGGAATCTGATCAATAAAGATTGATGCAGCTCAGCCCAGACAAGGTAATTACAGTTCTAATCAATTCCGAATGTCTGTGACTTGCCGATTATCCAAAGAGATTCAAAAGACTTCCAAGAGTTGTCGACCGTGGCGAAGAGATTGACAGCGGGGCATGGAATAGTGACTGGACAGACACATCTGTTATTATTGACAACAGACATGTATCATTCTGACCACAGTCCAATAGACGTTTTTTAATGACAATTCCAAAACGTCTGCAAAGGAAACGAGGATATGATCGCTTTCTCTTAAAGCGGATGGTAGAAAACGCAGAAAATCGAAATAAAACGGAACACTTTAAAAAAAATACAAACAACCTCTCCTTCTTCAGTTATACAATGTATATCAGAAGTGAGTTTTTACGTGTTACAAGTACACGGCATGGACGTAGAGGAAGTGAGAACTTAGATGGAAAGACTTAGAAAATAATCTAAGCATTATGTTATCTCAGAGTAACCCTCATGCCACAATAAATAAACAGAGAGTACTGCTTATTTATATTTGTATGTTCAAAATACCAAGTTACATGAGTTACGCGATGTATAAAATGATTCTTATGTAAACCCGGCGGGAAAACCCCCCGAAGGGCTTGCTTATTTTTCCACAATAAACCAGCTTCTTCGTTTATAATATAACATTTTAAAGGTCAAACAATAATTCCATATTTAAAAATCTTCCCAACAAGTTTATGTTGTTTGGAAAGAGCAAGGAAATTGTTTTCATCAAATGGTCATATAACTTTGAGTCACGATGATCTCAATAGTCGCA
>JAQQZZ010042364.1:9577-23818 GCA_030265115.1 Mopalia vespertina | reverse complement strand
CTTTATTCAGTCGAAGCTAACAAATATTTTTTGAGAGCATATGATACCGGTAATCCTTGTGTAGCTTCACTGTAGCTTGCAGCTTTTGTAGTGCATAGACTTGTGTGTTATATACAGCATGGGCCTTTTATAACACGTTGGCCTATAACGCACTATAGTTTTTTGTCCCCCCAATGAGCGCCTTATAATGTGGTTACACTGTTTATAGTTATGAAGGTGGATGAGCAACATACTTTTTATTGGTACAATATTTATTATCTAATTGTATATGATGTTATACAGTACTAGTCAGATGTTTTTATATTTACAGGCTTTGACAATTAATGAGTTGAAAGATATGCAGTTTTGTAGTGATAATGGAACTTGGTAAGCAAGAGTGAACACTAATAATCGATAATTAAAATGACAGTGGAATTCGTGTTTTGTTTTAGCAAAACCTTAAAACCTTCTGTTTATTTTTGTGTGTTTTGTGAGCAAAGTAACCTAATACTAGCATAATTTTCTCTTTGGTTATTTTGTCTATCCACATATACAGTAAGTGAGTGAGGACAAACACAGTAATGAAATAAACTTTGTCTCATTTTCAAAAGAGAATATTTATAACATTATTTCCTTATTTTTGACAACACTTTCTTTATGTAAAGAGAAGTTTATCTGTTGGGGATGTCCTGTTTTACATCCTGCCTTTGGCATGTGACTTATGGGTTTACTAAGTTTGTTGCCAGAGACGTCCAGGGTGGTTCTTTACCTTCAATCATTGAGCTCTCAAAAAATCAAATGAGTAAAATAACCTTAAGTAAGGCATTAAAACCCCAATCAAACAAATAAACAAACAATCTCAGTTTGAATAGATTGTAGTTCACAAAATTATTCAACCTGAGGCTGAGTAGATTCCAGCCTTCTAGGCTGTTTGATTGTTTGTTTGATTGATTGAGGTGAGTGGAGAAAACCACCCCCAAGGACTCTGGCAACAAACATTGACATCACAGTCCAATCACAAGAGAAACAAAATACAATAACGCCACAAGTCTTCATGTTGCCCCTTAGCTCTGAGAAAACCAGCGCAACAGGAAGCTCCCTCCAACCACCCACTTTAGGCTGTTTGGTTTAGGTGGCCAACATTTACTACTGGTAATTTGGTACCTTACTCTGAGAGTTGTGGGTTCAACTCCACCACAGGTCTAGGTATGCTAATATTTCTGAACTAGAATCTAGTTAGAATCTGTTTAAACTGAGAAAGTGTTGTCACAAAATAAAGTGGTCCTGTTAAACTAGTCTCCTGATCGTCGTGGGTTTCACAAAGGGATTTTGGTTCCAAGCTGACTCCCATGGTAACACAATGCGTTAAATACTGGTTACAATGGTGACACATAGATTAAGTACTGGATGTTATGATTGAAACTATCAACTGTAGGAAGGATGGCTTTGGGGACATGCACTCTTATCATATGGTGCACATTTCCCGCACTAGATTTCCAGTATCATTTCCATCCCTGTTGCGCCCTCTGGCTAAGGGCAGTTTGTTGGAAGAGTAGCAAAGCTTGTCTTTACTTAGCACTGGTGGAAAATTAACATTCCAACATTATGTTAATGCTTCACATTTGGTTGTGCTTGTGTGAATTATTGTTTGAATACACCGCCGTCATATAAGTGAAATACCCTTAGGTATGGGTAAAACACCTATCAATCCATCCCTGTTGCCCTCTGGCAAAGGGCAGTTCTAGCATATTATTATGCTTTTTGCAATCCATCCATCTACAGACCCATTTCTATTCTCCCTACATTGTCTGAAATACCTGAAAAACATATACATGACTCCTCTTATGAATTTCTCTCAAATAATAACTTGCTATGTACTGATCAATCAGGCTTTCATCAAAAACATTCCTGTATAATGACCCCATCTATACTTGCTATGTACTGATCAATCAGGCTTTCATCAAAAACATTCCTGTATAATGACCCCATCTATAATTGCTATGTACTGATCAATCAGGCTTTCATCAAAAACATTCCTGTATAATGCTTTTAACGAGGTTGACTTAAAACTGGGTACATGCCCTAAATAGATGAAATTGTTGGTAGTGTTGTGATAGATTTCAAAAAGGCTTTTGATTTAATTGATCATGATCTCCTTCTACAAAAACTAAAAATATATGGGTGCAATATCAGCACTCTAAATTTGATGACATCTTATCTTAAATCTCTAACCCGGCAAGTATTTATACAAAATAGGCTATGAGATAAGGTACCTGTTCTGAGTGGTGTTCCACAAGGATCAATCCTTGGTCCTCTCTTGTTGTATTTATAAATGATTTTGATTTTCACACCATTGATTGTGATGTTGAATTCTATGCTGATGATACAACTTTATACAAATCATCCGAGGCTCTAAATGAAGTAAATAGACTACTCAACTTAAACATTGACAAAATAAGTCACTGGTGTGACACTAACAGGATGATTATCAACTCAAAGAAGACGAAAGCAATGCTAAGTTGTCAGCATGGTCTTAACATTACAATCAATGGTGATGCCATTAAATGCGTAAAAGAAACAAAGCTACTTGGCCTGCATATTGACAATACTCTCACCTGGCAGAACCAAATAACAAATATATGTAATGTTGTGTCACAGTTACTCTCTGTGTTAAGAAAGCATTAACAAATCCTTAATCAAAAAACTAGAATAGCTTTTTGTAATGGTTACATTTTACCACATTTGAATTATGACATCACTATGTGGGGAAATTGCTCAAAACACCTTCTTGATAGGATTTACAAAGAACAAAAATGTGCAGCCAGAATAATTCTTGACAACAATAAAATTTTGACAACAGATCAAATGTTTCAAGAATTACACTGGATGACTATTTATAAAATAATAAATTATAATAAATTGTTGATGGTGTAGAAATCTTTAAATGGATATTACCCTGATTACATGAAGGAACTACTTCTTGAAAGACCAACAATCCTAAATATACATTCCTCGACAAGTATGCAACTAGCAGTACTTTTCCCTCACTAAGCTTTCATCTCTTGGAAATCAATTGCCTGTTCATATATGAAATGCTTCCTCGGTACAAAGTTTCAGACACAATTATAATGATTTCTTGTGTGGGGAGTCAAATTAATTTAATACATATTTTCTTTAGCACTAGTTTTCCAAATCATTTGTTCTGTTTTAAAATTGTCTTTCCCTCTATATATATTATTGAATGTTTTTAGTTTTTGATCTTGTCTTATCAGTTTTATTATGTATAATAAATGTAAAAAAATGTGTTTGTGTGAGTGAATTTGTGTATGTTGAGGGCCTCAGGGAAGATCAAGAGTTTATTTTGTACCCTCAATAAATAAAGCTTTTATTATTATTATTACATCGCAGTCATATTTAAATGAAATACCCTTGAGAAAAACATTACACCAATCAACATATTAATCCATCCCTGCCTTTGTAATATAATTTTATGTTCTCTCTGTGAATAAACCTGATCACCTTCTGTTCTTTACAGTGTCTCTGCTGGAAACGAGTACTTGGATGCTCAAGGAATCGCTTATGACTCGTACTGGGATATTTGGTCAAAGGAAGTGGCTTTGATTTCCATCACATTCATAACATTAGTTCTGGCCTATATTCAACTTGTGCGTATCAAGAAACTAAAGTAAATCTGAATGAAAAAAGTTATTTTCTGGAACTCCAGAAAAATGCCTGTTATTGGGAGTGCCTGTGTTGGTAACATTTGACAAGTACTTGTTGAAATGTAAACGTTTATGACACACTGTAATCTATCTCTTTTTACAAATGCCTCAGGGATGTGAAATATTTATAGTATATTATACCATGACTTTTAACAGCTGCAGAGTTAGTTTGTATGTATGATATCATTATCTATATATTTAAGTTACTGTTGCCTATGTGATCTTAAGCAGTACAGGAGTTTTGAGTTCTGACATTACCACAACAGAGTGACATCCCTTTTTTAAATATCGTTGCTTTTCAAGCAAGGTTGGGCCGATCAACGATTTTTAGCTTGGGTGACAAAGGCAGTATTACAAATTAAGAGGTGAACTGTATTAATGTAACCCTACAATATTCCCATTGTTTGGAATAGTAATTTTGCAAAAGTAACAATTTTAAGACTTAATTTTTTTGTAAACCCCACAGCCTGCAATGTTAAAGTATAGGCAACATGCCCTACCTTACCATAGTGGCAACATCATTTTGCAATGGGACGCATTCTGTTGTTGTAAGGTCACAGCTCAAAACTCTCAGTCAACAGCCATATTAACCAACACTGTTAATGGTGTTAGACACGTTTATATGCTGAGACTGTGTATATTTATCATTAGAATCTACAAGCAAGAGTATATATATACCAAGTAACCATTGTCCATGTGTCTGACAACTTGTTATACTTCAGTGAATTGCTCCAAGGTTTTGTTTCTTATTGCTCAATGCGAGGGTGTGGCATTTTTAAAGCTGTGCATACTGGTTTGAACATGAAACAAAATATTTGGTAATGGTGAAATTATGTCATATGTGCCACTTCAAACTATGTTGAGGTTAGAATACAAGTGTGCAATAAACCTAGATTCCCATCTGAAAGTGTTTTGGCATTTTGCCATTGGATATGTCCTGTAAGGCTATGTCAGAGCTGTATAAGTATGGAAGCATTGGAAACCTGCTTACTCAGCCTAGAATACTCACCTGTTTGGTGACAAGATTTATGTATTACTGTGCTACGACAAGAAGCCACAGCTATCGAAGGACGTTTTATATATTAACTAAAACTCAAACATCAGATTATGACATGCTTATACATGACTTTCTTAAAGGGAAACTGTTTTTTGACTTGAACTTATTATTTTGATTGCATATTTATTACACTTTATTGTAGATTTGAACAATTTTTGTATCAATTTCTCTGAATCTTTTGAGCCATATCTTGCCTTATCATATTTTTTTTCAATAAATTTAAAATTACAGATAATAATTTTTTCTCTTCTATCATATAGTTAGTTTATTTTGTGTACAGTTCATTTGGTGTTGTTGAAGGAGTTGTTTTGATATGAATGTTTATATCAATCTGTAGTGTAAGAATACAAGATACAACTTGAAAATATGTGTGTACTTTTGAAATTTAATCAATGTACAATTTTGGGGCTTTGTTCAAAGAAGTTACAATTATAGTGTTGTGGGCTGCAGTGATTTCTGCGAACATATCTAGAATCTTTTATTAATGTGATTTTTTTAATACGTTTTTTGAGTTTTTACATATTTTATATTTTTTGTTGAAACTGACATTAAGGTCTCTGGCTAGCCGGGCCAGTCTTCTTACCAACTATGCTACAAAAGTTCACGGCTGAACAAACAAGAGTTTTCACCCATGTGAGGGCAGCGAATCAAGCCGGGTCAAAAATGTGTTTTATTGTTTGCGTTATTTTGATAGTCTGGTTATGAATATAAAAGACTTGTGACTGTACACCATGACTATGTACACACTTATAAATACCAGTAGTTAACATTTATTGATTTGTCTCGGGTTTAATATAGCACAATAGTTATACTGAATTGTATTGTATTTATATAACTATGCCAATAAGATTTTGCTATAACAATCGATATACTGTGATAATTTATGAAGTTGACCATTCCCCTATAGTTTATGAAAGAAAGAGCTATTGCTGACAGGACTACTTTTATTTTATAATTGTAGATTGCACAACATCTGTTTAATATTGGTTTGTTTTTTGTTTGGTTTGCTAAATTTTTTCCTTTATATATTTGCATCCATCCAAATAATAAAAATTCAAAATGAAAACTGTTAAAAAAAATTTCATCATATTGATCCATACGTTTTTAGCTGGTGTGCTAGATTTGTATAATATCAGAAGTCTAGAAGTGTGAAACAGCATATTCAGTAGTGTAGACGGCGTTTTTTCGCTCGCCCATGTTATAAGAGATAGGGTAACGTCGACTGTACGATGTGCGCAGTAGATTCTCAAATTCTCTACATCACGCAGATTACATTTTAAAATCGGTGAGCGTCGTAAAAGGTCTGTAATTTTGCGATTACCACTTCGGCCCTTTACGCCACTCTTGAATTATGGGAAAATTGTATGGGGTTTATGAAAATCAGGGTTTGGATGTATACAGAGATATGGACTAATAGTAATTGCTCATAAGTCTGATGTTGACTCTATTTATCTTATCCTTTCTATAATTAGAATTATTTTGCACAGATTATTTCTTTATGTACAATCTGGGATGAGTATATACTCATCCCAGGTACAATCGACTCGATATGGAGTTCACAGGCCTGTATCTCTTTCATCTTTTTCATATCATCGATTAAATCCATCTGGTTTGTTTTGTCACAGATACTCCATTGCTCCCATGATTCCGTGCGAAGTTCTCTCTCATTCCAAGGTCAAACCCATTTGATTAAAACTGGAAGCGGGCTTACCTCCATGCCTTATGTGCAGCCTGCTTGGTCATAAACCTAGTGCCATTTTGAATGTCTAAATGTAGTGATATCCGCTAAAACGGTGTAAATTGTTCGGTCGTAGCAAGACAAATTACAGCTGTATAAATACACCAGGACTATGCGTTGATGTCATTCAGCTGTACAGTAATCTAACAAGTTTAATCATTTTTAAATGAAAAAATTGTTAATTTGATGTTGACCTACATAACACATTTTCAAATTTTTATACATCTTTGGCTTATTGTAAAAGTAGAGCCCCTTCGTCACTTCCTGGTAAGACAGTAATGGGGTGGGTTTATCTCAAAGTTCCCAGTCTGCGTTAAAAAGCTGGTTGATTGTTACAAAATGATTGAAAGCATTTGTTTAAAACCGTCGACGTCTTACCTCCATTACATTGCATATATACCGCTTGGTCATAAGCCAGGACCAGGTTGTGTAGTAATATTCGGTAATTTTATGTGTGGTCGTCGTCTGACACTTCACAACTGTCTAAATACACCGGGACTATATAATAATGTCATACAGTTAGAGATCAAGACAAATGTTTTTTAGAGTTACTTACAAATTTAATTATCCTGAAATTAAACATTTGTTTCATTATCTTTCACCCACATTACGCATTTAAACATTGTTAAGCCATATTACAAAATATACAGCTTACTGTCGTCCCCGTCACATGACAGAAACAAGGAGAATCAGCTACATTTTGTAACGATCAAGTACTATCTGGCTTTTCTTCCCAGGAAGTCCCATGGTGGACCTCTATTCTTAGCCAGGAATGATTCTAACTGCTTAAACATGTGTAAATTTGTAATGTGGGTCAATATAGGCCCCTAAAATGGAGCAAATATTTGAATTAAAAAAAATTAAATTTGTTAGAAGATGTAAAAAAGAATTGCAGTTGTACGACATTGTTACCCAGTCCAGGTGAATTCCAGTAGTAGTATAGAGAGAGCAGCTCGTTTATTATTTGCTATTACATAATAAGGAAGGGCTACACGTTATCAAGTAGTAATTGTTGTGTATATAAATAGTATCCGGGAGCCGATTTGGCTTGAGACAGCGGTTTAAAAAAGTGTAGATGGGTTCAATTAATTCTATGCCTGACGACGGCGGGGTATGGACAGTGTAAATGACCGAGGCGGATGTCAAGTCATGTTATGCAACGACTTTGACGTTGAAAAAATGCGCCTCCACGTCAAAATTTCATGCAAAAAAAATGTCTCCTGGCGTCATAAAGTGAACGTCACAACGACAATTATGGACGGAGTTATCTCCGTTAGCTACACATCACCAACATGGCGGACACATCGTCACAGTATGTCTGAACTGAAGGGGGCACTGCACTACATGGCATGAAAGGGGGAAGGGTGGGCTTTTAGGGTTGTGGGAGGCTGCATGACGGTGTGAATTCCCGTGATGCTATGCGCGCTGCGATGTGGAGCATATGGGCTAGCACTAGCTATTACATAATGAGGAAGGGTTGTTACTTATCCTGTAGTGGGAAGCAGATTGATAGCACCGCATGACTGAATAAGGAAGGGATGACCCTAGTGCTGTCATGGGGTGGTGTGGGTGTCTTCCCGTGATGCTTTGTACGCGGCGGACTCACATGAGCGTTGACGATATGTGACGAGATTTGACATGGAGTGCTGTGGGGTCACAGTAATGACATCAGGAGTTATCTCCCTTAGCTACACCCGTCCGCCCATCCGTCCGCTGTTCGACCGCCTGCCGCCCGCCCGCCCTCCCGCGCGCATGTGTGGCGACGACGTCATGTGGTGTTCTATGGCGTCATGACGTTGTTCTGCGGCGTCGTGCGGCAATATAGACGGCGGTCGTTTTACTTTGTAACGTCTGCGTGTTCCACGTCCGCCGTCGAGTCGCCTCGGTCAACCACTGTGCGATCACTGGCGACAACAGGGGTAGACCGTACCAGTCGAAATACTCCCTTTGACTATCGCAATCAAAGAACACAGCAACCCAATGCTCAGCGGATCGATCACACGGATCCGTATTCAAGGTATACCCGACTGGTGGATGAGGGTGGGATGGTTTATGATTCCGGGGAAACACGTCTTGAAACACGTGTGACATCCGGGGGTCTACGTTTAACGCCCTCTAAAGTAGTGTGGGGTTCATCATGTTTTTGATCTTCTCTTTCTTTCGTGTGTATTGGTTTGGGTCTGAAAGTCGCACAGGATCTGTCTCTTGCGATCCATTTCAATCACATTGTCGAATTCGGCGTAACAAATCAGGGGTAGGACCACTTTGAACACGCTGCTTAAGATGTTTCCCAGACCATGACCCCGTTAGTTAAAGCCACCTCTGAAGACGTTTAACCACCGCCACCGGTTTGTCGCGTGTAGTAGTTTACGTAGGCTTGTTGTCGAGCCGTACACGTGTTAGGTGAAATGGGCCGCCTGCTTCCGTCGAAGGTGTAGTGTCATGATAACTTTACCACGCTAGAATGGAACCAAGCGCCCGTAGTCGTCTCTTATATCGATTTCCACAGTGGTGAACTCTTTCTTCTGCACCAGGAGGTATGTTGAAATTCACTACTCACTTGTAATCTGTTGTTGCAACGATCGATGCTCACCGTCCGCAACAGAGGTGCGAGGGTATCTCTATCAAGTCCCAGTATACGTACAAAGCTCGAAGCCTGGTATCGAGTTCGTCAAGACGGTTCGATATCCCTTCGTACTGTTCATCACTCGGTACGGTGACCATGTTGTAGAAATCCATACCCACCAACCGTTCCAGTCGCTGACTTAACGCAAAGTGAACCTTCTTATGGAACGGGATTTGAAATACCTGACGCGGTTCATCAAATGCAAAGGTCAAGGCGTCTTTTATGTCGTGCATCTTAGAGAGATGCGTGTTTCAACAACCTGTCCAAGCCCTTGGCCAGCACCAAGGGTAAGCCGGTGCATGGGTTCCATCGATGATTTTTGGTGTCCTTGTCCAAAAAGACGAAGTGTACATCGACATCATCCATGATGTCGATGTACACTTCGCCTTTTTGGACCTTGAACCAAGCTGGGGGGTACTGGACACTCACTAAGCCGTCAACCGGATAGCCTTTTGGAGTTGGGTCGTGTAATGGGTGACCGTATTGTGGAAAACACCCGCATGGAACTGTTGCTGGGTAGGGTCGCGTAAAACATCTCGTCACACGTGACTGAGGCTGTGGTGGTGGGAGTTGGTCTTTTAATAGGGACTCCAACGGAGGGGTCGTCACCGCTGACGCTTCTCACAGGCTGGTCGTGGAGCTGATGACATTGGTGTCCTCGTCGTAATGATGCTCTAGGGGATCCAAAGATGACTGAGGGCGGATGTTGTGCGGGCGAGTGGCTTGTTGCTCAATGAACGGGTTACCGGCGGCTCGACTGCTTTTGTGGGCGGGTGTTCTACCTGTGGTTCGTTTTTTTGCGGTTGCGGCCGTGCGGGTGTTCTCATTGAGGTTGAAAAGTCGGCCCGCACTATACCCACTGGGATACCGCCGCCAATGGGATGGGATGGGATGCCGCCCCCGCGCGGTAAACCACCGCCGCCGCATCCGCTGCCGGGTGTGGAAGTGAAGGGGTTATCTACTCACGAGAAGCGCGACGATACCTCGACCGGGCTGGTGAGGTCCTTGATTGAGGCAAGGGGGACACACTGCTGTAGGACGGCTGAAGGAGGGATGGTCGGGATTCTACCACGTTCTGTTGGGGCTCCACTCTCTCGGGATGTTTATCTCTTTGAACGCCGGTGCTAAGACGTCACGACCTCGGGCTATTCTATGACGTCGTTCCCGAAGTGCCTCATTGATGAAATCGACCATGTGGTTCTCGGGCAGGACACACCCATCGACGTGAAGGCCCCCGTCTCGTTCCATCTGGTGGTTGGACTCATCTTGTTTTTACGGAGAGGGACATTGCTCAACACCTCGCCTTCCACGAGATGGTTTAGCGTTTCGTGGTCAACAACGAACTTATGAGGCCTATGAGGGTGCCGCTAGAACACGGAGTACAAATCAACAACGTTGAACGACGGCGCGTTTCCGTTAGAGGCTCACGGCTTTGTTAGTCAGGAGACAGAGCTGTGTTTTGTACGGTTGCAATCGAGCCTTCTGACGTTGCGTGAGGGGGACGTTCCCATTAGACTTGTTTTTAGCACACTTTAGACACGTCAGCACACCGTTGTCGTTACCACGAATCAGGGCGCGAGACTTGTCACGCGGGGGTGTGGCCAGCAACGTAAAGTCGGTAAATATTTCTTCACTCGAGCTGGAGTTTTGAAGACTGAGTCGTGTGCGCGTCTGACGTTGGCTTTAATATGAACACATACTGGAAGTTCCCTGGCAAAACGCCAGTGCATAAACAGAGATGATCGGGCGTCGTTTGCTTCAAGTCAATCAGTAAATACCGGTTGGGTTCATGCGTAGCGTCTTCAAAACTCTCACGCACAAAGGACGTATGACCCGGGTACATTTGTTTGGCGATGTGGTTGATTTGCGAGGTGTCCCTGGGGTTTTTAAACACCATTAAATACTGCGCTTTAAGCTGATCGTGATTTTTTTCCCTTGTGAAACAAGTTTTGGACTAGGTACACGACACTCAGGTTCCGATGATGACTTCCCTTGGTAAAGAGCTCGGCCACACGCTCGTAGGCCTAGGCCATGAGATCGTCGACGACCACGGCCGTCTCGACGCTTGTGTTCCACCCAGGTCATCGAGTCTTGTAACACCACAAGATCCGATTCGGGGCTGGAGGAATCAGCCTGGCAGCGTGTTGAATCACATCTCGGGTAAAGAACGACTTTCCACTCCCTGTCGCTCCAGCGACCAGGGTGGTGAATGGGTGTTGAAAGTGGTGGTAGTGGGGGTTAGGGCAATCGGGCTTGACCTGACCTGTTCGATGGACTGATTTCAGAGCTATTGACGGTGACGGTGGTGTCGTTGTCCGTGTCGTTGACTGTCCGCACCGTCTTCAGTATCTCTTCCATCTGGTAGTAATCCTCGAGTGTCGTGGTGACGGGTTGTAATTCAACCTCGCAAAACGTACCCGTCAAAACCTCGCCGTTCAAGTCTTCTAGCGTATACAGGACCAGTCGTCGAGGGTGGCGTTGTTTAATTGGAAATAGTTCTGTATTCGGCAAACAGGCCTTTTCAAACAAGCCTTTGACTTTACTGATACAGACTTAGTCCCCAACCTGAAACCGAGCTCGCTTCGGGGGTGGTTCGCTCGTTCCATACAAATGTTGCTTGACGACGTCTTGCTTGGTCGGTGCTCGCCAAATACTGCGGTGATAGGTTTGTTGTACCCCGCCACCAAGTCCTGTGCGACATCGATGTAGCGTTGTGTATTGACCGCTGTACATCCGCCCTTTGAACGTACGATTAAACCGCTCGACCACCGAGGCTTTCGTTTCGTTTCAGGTGTGAAATTGCAACACGTTACTTTGTTGTAAAAACTGTTGAAATCCTTTGTTGAGAAATACTGTCCGTTTGTAAACACAGCAGTTGGCGCCCCGTTGCAAATATTGTCTTAAAGAAGTCGATCAGCTGAGCCCCCGTTTTGGTGTATTTTTCAGCGTATTTGCAAAAAATGTCAATAGAAGTGAGGAGATAACGGTAACCGTCGTTGTGTTTGACTTTGCATGTCCACCAAATCCACTTGCCATTGACTGTCGATACCTCCGACGATCACCCGATTCCGTCGATAGTGCCGTCTGACAGGTCGCTGTAACGTATAGTTGGGCTGTCCTTTCAACCACGCCACCACCTGAGTTTTCGACACGTTGACCTCTCGATCACGTACCATCTTCCATATTCCGTTCATGCCGCTGTAGGCTGCGGGGCTGGTAATACAACCGTCGCAGCGTCTTATCGAGCTGACGGACTCGCTGTTGCGGTTGCTGACGTGATCGCTGCTGACGTAAATCCTGAACCGAGGCAACCATGTGTGACCAATAGAGTTTAGCATCCGTCATGACATCGAAAGTGTCGACTGCACACTGAACACCAAACATCAGAATCACAGCTGATATACTCTTTTAAACAGGGTCAGGTCGTAGTGATTAAAGATGTTAATACTACTGACCGGTCCTGTATGACGGCTGTTGTCAAGACATTATGATACTTGGTAATTTGTTAATGTAGAGCAGCACGTTAGTCACACGCTCCACAAACCAGTTGGTGTCAGGGTGTTGTAGACTACCCCATGTCATCGGATCGTGTGTCTTGTAAGCAGTGTTCTCCGCCACAAGCGCTGTCAACATCACCCTGTTTTGTATTAAATCGGGGCTGGGTAACACTCGCTTGTTGTTGATGCTGGGGTAGAAATACCGCACCTGGTTGGTTTCACGATGACGCAGGATATGACCGTAGGCAAAGTTTAACCTGAAGGCTGTCGGCTGATCTTCGTAGATGGCACGCACTTAGCGATCCAGACCATTCTCTCCCTTAAAAGGAACGTTGTACTGGTCCGGAATACGACGCCCAAGATGGAAGTGTTGTCGTATACTACCCCAGTGCAGACGGCACAGGACAGCGAGTCCGTGTCCTCGAGTAAAACGTTAAGGGGTGGTTCTCTCGGATCCGCAAACAGTGCAGCCGGTTAGAGAGTCAAGACGTAAGGTAAAGGATCTGGTGATAGACGTAGGTTGTGAAGATTGGCGTGGCGAGAATACGAGTTGGTTTGGTAAGGGAAAGCCTTGGTGTGGTGCCGCCATACCATCTTCAATGCGTTGGTATGGTGCTTCCATGATGGCGTCAGTGACGGCCCCTGCTTCAACATCGTGTTGGCCTCTGCGGTTGAAGATGGTCGTTTGGGGGTAGTACTGGCTCAACCAACAACACATTACCACCCTCTTGAAGTATCTGAGCACGCCGTGAAGCAGGTCGTTCCATCGTCTGGGTAACCCCATGGACCACTCGTCGATGATGTGTCAGATTGGAAGGCCTGTTGAAAGTGAGCGAACAACTCCCGCATTCGAAATGCAATCGCCTGGCTTCTTGTCTTTTCCTTCACTTCCTTCTTTTTCTACAGAAGGCTGGTGGTGATTCTGCTCTCTTCGATGTCGAAGAACGTTCCGCTTCTCGGTAAATTCCGCTTGGCAAATATCGCAGGTGAACATGGTCAACTCTCTCTAGATCAGATAGTCAAAGAAAATGAACACACACATCGCTGTGTAGCGGTCTTTTAAAGCAGAACGAGGCTGCGGGACCTGGTTCGGTGACACACTAAGGTCACTGAATAACACTTTCTTGTTCAGCAGTTATGTGTTTTGCACCTGCTTTGTACTACATGGGTCAGTCATAATACCGTCCTTATTAGATACTTAGAAGACGCTCCTAATCCATCATAAGTAAATACCTACCTTAGGCTGTCCTAACAAAGCTTAACCCAACGACCATACAGCGCGCAAAGATTCACGGGAAGCCACCCACACCTTCGCAGAAAGGTGTAGTGACGCCACACGACGCCAACGAACAGCGTCATGACGCCGCTGCACGCCGTCATGACGCGGCAGAACGCCGTCTGCATACATGCGCGCGGGCGGGCGGACGGACGGACAGGCGGTCGAGGGGACTAGCGGGTGTGCAAGTGGGAAGGCCACCCCTATCACCATGAGCCACTCCTGCGGGATGGGATGCCGCCGCGAAAGAGACAAGGTCCCCACATCACTCATTGCTGCGACCCCACATCACTCCATGTCAAATTTCGTCATATCTTGTCAACGCTCGCGAGTCCACCACGAGCAA
>JAQQZZ010042353.1:0-10361 GCA_030265115.1 Mopalia vespertina | reverse complement strand
GAGGCAAGGAACAGTGTGAAGTGGACAATCCGTTGTCATATAAGAGAAATACCCTTGAGTACGACGTTAAACCCCAAGCAAACAAACAAACTAGAGCCCGAGATAACTCCTCTGATTGGTTCTTGACACACCTTGGACTACGCTGATTGGCCCATTAAGCAATGCTCTGATTGGTAAACAAATTTGCATTTCTATTGGTCAATATTCCAATTAGCCCATGTTATAACAATACGAGTTACTGCTCCTATTATTGCTTGACACACTCGGGTCACCGGGTACACGTTGCACTCCATGACCACTGCACCCTACTAACTATACTTTACAAAAACAACCCGGCCTGTAGTGTGGTGCTATATAGTGTGGGGAATATATGTCAATACTACAGTTTTAATATAAAACATACGTAACATTGTTATGGTTATCTACTTTTAATGAACCTTTCCTTTTGATGTAGTGTGGAAACTATATAGCAATATTACAGGGTTTTTTAAAAAAAAAAAAATCAAAAAACTTAAGCATGGGTATGTATAAGTACTTTTCATTTTTTAATGAATATATAAACCACAGCATAAAGCACAGTATCATATTAAAACTAATTGATTGGCATGTACACAATGTAGCGGCTACTACTGAATATGTAACAAACATAAATGAGCACCCCACTACTTCGATAACGCACAACCCTCACTTATAATGTAATAGCAAATACCGCTGATCGAGTTGCCTTTTCTATACTACTAGTATGTTACCATACTTTTACTTTTACTGCAGTCTTTTACTTCATTGGTGATATAGCTTATTTCATAATCCCTTGGAGATTGTCACTAAAAAAAAGCTAGTTCAGGCTTTTTCGGGCAGAAATATTGGAGCATCATTCGATTATTTACGTGAATATTGCGGATGACTTATATAGGCAGGCCTACTGAGAGAGAGAGTGTGTACGTGTATGGTGCTGATGGTGGCGATGGAGAGGGGGGGGGGGGGGGGGGGCCCCCCCCCCGACACGCCAAAAGAGGAAAAAAAAGAGGGTGTACCTTGCCCAAGGCAAACAAATTGATATAGGCTACTGCTGAATGACGGTACATCACTATATTAAAAATGGTCTTTGTTAATGACCAAGCTGTCCGGACGCAAGTCATGGAGGTAAGGCAGCGACGGTTTGAATCTAATGATTTCAAATACGACCTATCCATCTCCAACATGCCCCACTGCACACGAGTGGTTAGTTTATAATATATAAATATTATAATAATTATAAGTACTATTGACATCTAAAACAAACAAAATCTAATCATATTTGTCTGACCTTAACACAAAAGGTCTGCAACTCTTGCAAAATATGTAATGGGACGGAACCAAAATAAGTTTATCCTTATTTACACAACAGATTTATTAACAATACAAACTATTTGTTTTATACTGTCAAAGGTTACCGTACTTAAACAGGATTATTTTACACAGATTTTGGATTGACGGAGTTAACGTAAACACGAAGAAATAACATTCATGTATGGTTATTTGACATTGAACTACTGACTTACATTTAAAATGACTATAAACAAAATTCACATGTATATCAATCGGTCATCGTGAACACGCATAAAAGACAAAAATCATTGATATGGATAAAGTATTGACTGAGTTACCTCAACATTGAAGATATAGCATTCACTTCGTCTTGTATGTACTTGATATCAAAAGAGTTGATATTTTGCTTTGAATGAATACACGTAAAAAAAGAATAAACAACATTCATTTAAGTCTTATATGTACATTACAATGAATATGTTACCGTACACTAAAGTTGAATATAAACAACATGTATTCATATATATCTGTTATTGATAAGTAATCGTAGCATGGCGTTACATGAGTTTCTTTAAACAGGACTAACATATGTCACCACTATACATTCGGTATCAAAAGCGTTATATTTTTAAATTACTTTATGCAACATTTCGATAGTTTCCATCATGCAGTAATAAGTACCGATTTGACACTAAATTATATTCATTATATGGGATTACTGATATAAGTTGTTGGGTTGTCATTTTATCGGTTTATTATTTGACCAAACCGGAAAATATACAGTTAAATCAAAATATCATATTTCTTTGCTATTGTTAATACACAGTTAAACTGAGAATCATTTCTGTCTGCGCCACTCATTATTGTCTTTGATTTTCTGAGGTTTCTGAGGTTAATTGGGGTTTAACGCCGTACTTAAGGTAATTTCGCACACATGACGCGTGTCAGCCCTATAGGTGAAAGAAACTAAGCTCGACACCACTGCCTACAAAGAGAGACAAAACAGGACAAAAACACATCAGTAATAGCCCGGCTTCATGTCACCCCCCCCCCCCCCCCCCCCCTTTAGCCCCGGGAGCACAGGAAGAAACATGAAGCCGACCTGTTTGTGGTGTTTTTGTACTTTAAATTGTCTTTGAAGTTCACAGTTGAACATAAAAGTACCAACGAGCCAGGTTTGAAAACCTCCGCACAGTTTAGACAGATATCACGTTACATTCCACAAAACAGTTCCTCAAAGTTTCCTTGTCACCCATACGGTAAGACCTCAACAAACTGTTCGGAGAATGCAAGTCACATTTGGGTTGAAGATTGTTGAGCATGAGTCCGGTGCACAAATTAACTTTTATAGATTGATTGCATCGAAGATTCAAATACGCATGATCCGATTATAGATTATATTCAAACAGGAGTCAGTCATTTCAACAAAACAATGCGAATTGATCATCAAAATTCCAAATATTTTCCAATATGTTTCAACCTGCCTTTTATCCCCCTTTTTGGTTATAATAAGCACATTGTCCGCAGATATTTGTTCATCTACCAACATAACTGTTAAGTTTTTCAGAAGAAAATAATCTATTCCAGGAACAGCAAATTGTGGACTCCAGACGATAACAATCTTTCTGCATTGCTCTACTCCACCGAGAGCACTATCTATTTTTAAAGTTCCGGGTAGGACATTTCTTTGCCGTATCCATGCTGTAATACCCATTTTTTCTAAGGGGAAGAGAACATGCTGGCATGTCCATCCTAATCGTTCTTCATCACACAAAATATAAACATCTTTTCGATCATCAGCTGTTCTCGTAAAGTTATTCGATCGGGCAAGGAAGAAAAACTTTTCACAGATGATAAAACTGTAATTTACTAATATAAAGAGGATGACAAAAATGAAAACGACTGATAAGATGACTATGATCATCTGCCAGTTTAAGATAGTCTCTACCTCAGTGGTAAACCTGTCATCTGAAAGCATCATACGAAGCCGTTTTGCCATAACGTTGATATGTTTTTGATCGTACTCTTTCTCCATTTGTCCATTTTTGCCGAGTATGTCTTCGGGGTGTAGCAAATTGTTCTGACCATTTGGGTTTAAGACCCAGGTAAGTGGATATCGTATCCTTACTTCCTCGTGTTCTCCTGAAGTGGCATTATATCGTTTTCGGACAAAATAAAACTGGACAACTCCATGCCGAATATTGTCCATACGAAACTTAGTTTTCATCCATATTTTATATTATCTGTTTAAACCCAACAGCGACTCACGATCTGGTAGCAAAGGAAACATTTCGTCGCCAAAATTGGTATTGGTATTAGGGTCTGCAATATATCCAGTTATAAAAGTTGAAACATCAATCATATGGCACGTTTTGAAAATGAACATCCTTGCGGCAAGAAAAAATTGTGAACAGCGAATATTCTTGTTTGCAAACTGTCGAAAGTCAACGCCATTAATTTCACAACAGCCAGAAGGTAGTCAGACTCAACGGATATAAACGAAGGCGTAAGATACAATAAGCTTCCTGTGGGTTTATATACATATGTTACAGTATCTGTGAATTTCGTTAAGGTGAACTTTTTTTGAAAGAGAACACGGTATGTCCAGAAGTTGTATAGCACACAAACATAGCTAGTACTGAAATCTCTGTCGTCAATGTTGTTCAGGTCTAATTGTGTGTAAATGTTTCCGCTAACCGAGTCGTACACGGCCTCAGAATAACCCCTATCTGACAGAAGGTGCGCGCTACTTCCATTTACTTTGAACCTTTGAACCCCAAAATCATCGTATGAACGAGTAAGGTCATTTACCGGGATGACACACTTAAACGACACGTCTTCTCATACATAACGCGTGTAAACACCGCTATTTTTGTCTTTACTCAAGTCGCCATCAAGCCGATCGTGCCTTTCACCTGTATAATGTTGCAACAGTACGTCTGAAAAAAATTCGTTTAGCTGAGTTGATCCACTCGCTAACTCCCAGGTGAGATATGATATATAACCAAATGTAACAGGTATATATACGATATAACAGTTGCGGCGTTTAGAAGGCATCCTCAGAAACATCCAGTAGCAGAAATGACGAATTTGATCTACGCCATGATCCACAACACTGAGGCTAAAACACCAAAAAGCGTATAGGACTAATTCAAGCACAATACGCTTGGAAAGAGTTAAGAACATACATATGTGCTTCATTACGTTTTTCCAAACAATTATCAGCATAATGTTGAAATGTCGTTGAGCCAGAATGTTCACAATAACAACTCGTGCATCCGATCCCGAAATGACATATCCACTATTTAGTTTCAATATCGATTTTTTTCGGGGAAAACCCAACTACGTGAAAGAATTTCATTGGTTATTAATGAAGTATAGAAACTGAGGATTCCCCTTCTCTTCTGACCCTTGTGCGTCACGAGTTATTCCCCATGAATGTAAACCTGTCATTAAGAGGTCAGTTTCTCGAAAGACTTCGTAGCTAAAACCAATTTATAACGCTAAAAGACGTTTTGTTTTAAATTTAATAGTCCTTCGAGCAACTGTTCCCAGAATAACCTGCTCAGAGTGCGATGAAATTTATGGGAACATCCTCTGTAATAAACATAGTTAACTTATTTCGGAATAATTTGGCCACGCGTGAGATGGGAAATAACTCTGGTAGATTTACTTCGACGTTCATCGTCATCGGTGTATTCTGTTTTATATTTCATTTAAATGAAACGCGAAGGCCACGCATTTCTATTTTTATCATATATTCGGAATGAAAGATTATATAGCTTGACACTCCAATTTTTTTAGATACGCGCTATACGGTTCGATTAAGTAAAAACTGCTTGTTAAAAATGTTTAGCCGTTTACAGAATTCTGGGTGTCATGATAACATAATTCAAGTCACTCGACAATAAATTCGATTTATAGAAACAATTAATATATGTTTGTTTATTTGCAACAGAGCAAATAGAACTCGATGTATAATTACATTGTATTTCATGTTTCTCCCCAAGGTGTTTTTCAGATTTTAACAGATGTGTTTAATTTCCTCGAGTTAACTTAATATTAGGGTATTCTTTTAAAGGTTTGAAATTATCGATCTCGTTGTGAAAAGCTTAATAAAAGGTGATTAAATTGTATTGTTCAAGTTGAGAGTTGTTGTTGTAGATATTGTAGTTTACTGCTCATATTGAGTTTTGTTGATGTAGATATTGTAATTTACTGTTTAGATTGAGTTTTGTTGTGGTAGAGATTGTAGTTCACTGTTCAGATTAAGTTTTGCTGTTGAAGATACTGTAGTCTACTGTCAAGGTTAAGATTTTTGTTGTAGATATTGTAGTTTACTGATCAGATTGAGTCTTGTTGTTGTAGAGATTGTAGTTTACTGCTCAGATTAGGTGTTGTTGTTGTAGAGATTGTAGTTGACGGCTCGGTAATTGCTGTTGTTATAGAGATTGTAGTTTACTGCTCAGACTAAGTGTTGTTACTATAGAGATTGTAGTTGACGGCTCAGATTAAGTGCTGTTGTTATAGAGATTGTAGTTTACTGCTCAGATTAAGTGCTGTTATTATATAGATTGTAGTGTACTCCTCAGATTAAGTTTTGTTGTTGTAGAGATAGTAGCCTACGGTTAAGGTTTTTGTTTTAGAGATTGCAGTCTACTAGATCATATTTTAACAACAGTAGAAAGTTCGGACTATTCGAAAATATTAAAGGCAATTTAAATTGCATCATTTATAATTTATATAATCTAGGATGAAGAATGGCAAACATTAGAAAATTGTCATCTCAGGTAAAGGGAACTAACCCTACTTATGAAGACAACATAGAATAAGAGTGACCTCCCTTGAATTGAATAAACCTGCAATATGTACTTAAACTAATAGACTGTTATCTAATTTACATTTTAAATAAGCTTAAAATGATTTAACACGATAAATAAGCATATTAAATAAATATGTGACTACATATCTAAACGATCAACAAATATCCGAGTTACAAACACCGTCACTTAGATTAAATCATCTTAAAAAACACACGTAACTGTCAAAATATCTAGTATCTAATTTTAACTACAAAAATAGCTAAGAAAAATGTAAGTAAAAAATCAAATCAATAAAATAATTATGCTGATGAAGATATAAAACTGATGTTGCACCTATCAGTTATAAAATACTGTCTATGAAATAACAATAAAATGTTTGGTCAGCAATGAAAAAGTATATATAAAATATGAAAAATGAACATTTAACACTAATTAAATAGCGTATAATTTACCCAACTGTTATGTTTTGGTTGAATATAAACGCCTACTCAATATTAATAAATAGTCAGATTGTTTGTTGGTTTGTTTGATTGGGGTTTAACGCCGTACTTAAGGTTATTTCACTCACACGACGGAATGTCAGCCCAAAGTTTTTGGGTAAAAGACACCACTGGCAACAAACAAAAAACATCACAGGACAAATACAGGACAATCACGAAAGCAGTATAGACAGGGCAGTTGGGCTAGCATTTGCTATTACATAATAAGGAAGGATTGTACGTTACCAGGTGCTAATTGTTTTGTTCTTTAAAAGTAGCGCGGTGCCAATTTGGCACCGTTTTACATGATAAGTAAGGAATTGTGCTATTACATACAAGTAAGGATTGTACGTTATTCTGTACTAAGGTGCGGATGGTGGCCCCTTAGCACATGATAAGTAAGAGCTGTGCGTTATTGTATACTAGGGTGCCGTGGTTAGCACCTTAGTACATGATAAGTAAGACTGTGCGTTATTTGGTACTAAGGTACGGGAAGAGCAGCGGCATCTACGTGACGTCACAGATTGTACGTTATGGCCGTGGTTCTGTGAGTTGACTCCGTTGCCTGGAGAAAGGGGACGCAAGTTTTATATACTAGTACGGAGAGTGTGTGTCTTGATTTCATGTACCAATAAGCTGTAGGCTTAAGGTGAATAAAACTGAACTGAACTGAGTAAGCGGTTTAAAAAAGTGTTGATGGGTTGAATTTATTCTATGCCTGACGATGGCGGGGTATGGACAATGTAAATAACCGACCCGGATGTCAAGTCATGTTATGCAATGACTTTGACGTTGAAAACCTGCGCCACTACGTCAAAAGTTCCAATCTCTTCCATACGTTCACTTGGCACTCACCTCTGTGTAATGCTCGGCACATTTCACGTTTCACATGAAACCTCGATTATATAACGTAAATGTTGTCAAAGGTACTGGATGATTTTGACGTTTTATGTAGCGATATACTCTTTATGAGGTCATGAACTTTGAGAATGTGATGACGTTCGACGTTGCGCAGAGATCATTGTTATGTATTGACCGAGTACATATGAATACCGCACTCCTATTGGTCAACAGCCCAATCCAATTGTGCACCTCTCAATCCTTTTTTGACACGACATTTACCCATTTTATAAGCATACGAATTACCACTCCAATTATTACACTCAGGTCATCCAGTACACGTTGCACTCCATGACCCGCACAGCACCTCCGTCACATCTTGTTAAATCTCGCAAGAGTCCGCCGCGCGCAAAGCTTCGCGAGAAGACACCCAGACCACCCCAGGACAGCGCTAGGGACAGCCCTTCTTTATTCAGTTGTGCACTGTTACCCATCCGCTTCGCACTACATGATAAATAACATTCCTTCCTGATTATGTAATAGCAAATGCTAGCCCAAATGCGCCACATCGCAGGGCGCAAAGCATCACGGGAACACACCCACACCACCCCATGACAGCACTAGGGTCAACCCTTACTTATTCAGTAGTGCGCGGTTACCGATCAGCTTCGCACTACACGATAAGTAATAATTAACCCTTCCTTATTACGAAATAGCAAATGCTAGCTCAAATGCCCGAATGCACATCGCAGCGCGCAAATCATCAAGGGGAATCACACCTTCAACCAACCTCCCACAATCCAAAAACCTCTCCTCCCCTTTCCATGCCATCTAGCGCAGTGCCCCCTTCAGTTCAGACATGCTGTAACGGTGTGTCCGCCATACTGATGATGTCTAGCTAAGGGAGGCTACTCTTCATGTCGTTGTTGTGACGTTTACTTTATGACGCCAGGAGACACTTTACATGAACTATTGACGTAGTTCAACGTCAAAGTCATTGCATAACATGACTTGACATCCGGCTCGGTCATTTACACTGTCCATTCCCCGCCATCTTCAGACATAGAGTATTTTTAGTACTTTTTGTTTTAGTACTTGGTAACGCACAACCCTTCCTTATTATGTAATAGCAAATGCTATGAAAGTACCAGGGCAACAGGAATCTCCTTTCAGCCACCCGCAATAAGTAGTCAGAAGACTGTTTACTATTAAATAATATTGTAGAGGTAAACTATGTTTCATGCTGTAATATTGTTGAAATATCACATCAATATATTATCACAAGGTGACTTACATGTCTTCCTCAAATATGCTAGTAAAAACTAATACCTAAGTTTCAGTAATTTTACTCCAATTGACTGAAGTATACAAAACGATGATAATTTGAAGTAACCTATTTGTTTATATTACATGTTACAAACATATGTACAAAAGCTGGTTCAATATGCCAAACATACCAAAGATATGACAGTCTGTCACAGCGAATGGCTGCCGAAAGATAGCTCCAAAATGTCCTTGTCCGTCACTTGCAGATGTTTTCGAGACGCAATTAATGGTGCTGATGATGTGGTGAACAAAGCGTAATAGGTATTCAAAGTGTCTTAAATATACAAGATTGACCGTACATTAATATGGCAAGCCGTTTTATCACTTCTACCTTTATTCTATTCTTTTTCACATATGTAACATAAATGGCTTTATTTTACATATGTGAAAAAGAATTTCACATATGTGAAATAGTTAGGGTTTCGTGTTTTATTTTACTTATGTGAAAAAGAATTTCACATATGTTGAAAAGAATTTTACATATGTTGAAAAGATTTCTACATATGTGCAATTGTTTTTCACATAAGTAAAAAAGAATTTCACATATGTGAAAAAGAATTGTACATAAGTAAAATAAAAGCAAAACTCATTCGACATATGTAGAATAAAGGTGGAAGTGATAAAACGGCTTGCCATACATTAAGGGGTGAAAAAAATTATTTATTGATCAGTGGAATTACAAATGAACATGACCAAATGAAGCAGAACAGGAAGTCTAGGCTTCAGTGATAAACCCATTAATCCCCAACACTTTGTTACAAAAGATCAAATAAAGGCTCAGATTTCGCTAAATGTATTTGTTTTAAAATTCCAATTTAATTTATTTTCACTATCATAAACTTTAAAGGTTCAACTTTAAATAAAATCAATTAAAAAAATGTTGTCTATTTGTAACTGGTGATCAGCAAACACCTTAAGCGATGAAATAAAATAAAGAATCAAACAAATGGATAAACAAATTCGATATATTTTTTGGTCTTCTTTTCTTCTATCTCTTCGAAGTTGCGATGCGAGAAAGTGAAATTGCGATGGGGAGAAGACAATTGAGATAAGGCAAAATCGAAGTTACGATGCGAAGAAGCGAAGTTGGGATGCGAAGTTGCGATGCAAATGAGCGAAGCGGCGAAACGAAGTTGCGACGAGAAGTTGCGAAACTAAGTTGCGACGCGAAGTTTCGAAGGGGTTAAGTTGCGATACGAAGATGCGAAGTTGCGAAGAGGAGAACTTGGGATGCGAAACCGCTAGGAAGCGAAGTTGGCATGTGAAGTTGCGAAGAAGCAAAGTTTGTAGCCATTTTTAACACTTGACATGTCATAAATATATTTATACTACAGCAAGTGTGGTTTTTGATTTGGGCGACGTGTTTTTACTGATCTTTCCCTTATAAAAATTTACTATAAAATACTACAAATTACTATAAAAATATTGTAGTAAATGTAAGTATTTTGAGGTAAAATGTAGTAATCCATAGTAAATGGAAGATTGTACTATAGATCTAGTAGTATAGAGGGTGGGGGTTCTGGCACACTTTCTTCCTGGAGTCCTCCCCGCCCCCTGGGCGGCCCCCAGTGGTAGTTTCGGTTAC